>JBBPBR010000005.1:54481726-54499535 GCA_037974775.1 Cicer pinnatifidum | reverse complement strand
TGTAAAGTTGTGAATGGTACTATGAGTCACCTTCATAGATGATCCACTATGAATATAAGTTTAAAAATTATTTAAAATTATAACTGAGATCGAGAACACTTGAAACTATGAAAGTCATTAACTTATGTTTTAGAATTTATTTTATTAAAATAGTTAAATATATTTATATTTATTTAGTTATATTTAGCTTCTTATTGTAGAGAGTGGTTCAAAAGTCTTGATTGACATGGTGTTGGAAAATTGTAACATCAGAACAGGTTTTCACTTTAGCGAAACACATCCAAAATTTCTTAGCATTGGATTGACACTGGATTGACACGTCCAAGTTCGGCATACTTAAAAGAAGAGTAACATATATGTTAAATGATTTGCCAATTATAGTAATTCTTTGATGAACTTTAGTTGTGATACGATGGAGAAACTTCATAATAACCTCCATGGTTTGTTAGTTTGATGATTTGTTTGTCGTGCCTACATGCTGAAGAACACTTATGATGTATCTTAGTTTTTTTTTCTTGGTTCTTATGTCCTCTTTTTGTCCTAAAAAAAGTAGTTAAATATAAAAATATTTTATTTATTAAAAAAATATGATTTTTTGAGATAGTCGAGTCTAACCATTGAGTGCTCACAGGTATAGGTTAATGTGTGAACTCGATCATTCAAAATAATTCAACTCATTTAAACTTGGATGCAACCTAAACCAATTTATATAAACTCGAAATAATACAACTCTTTATTTATTAAAAAAAAATATGATTTTCTTTTAGATAACCGAAACTAACCCATCAGGTGTTCACATATAAGAGTAAATATGTGAACTCCGCCACTCAAAATAATATAACCCATTTAAACTTGGATACAATCTAAATCAATCTATTTAATCTCATAAGATTTTAATTTGTGTAGCGAATTCGATATCTTGAATATACAAATTCAAATTCAATCTATTGAAATAACAATTGTTTGGTCTAATTTATTATTTTTTATATTGATGTAAAATTATTTGATTTAAGAATATATAGTTAATTTAGTTTCAACTTTTGGGCTCAACATTTGAATTTGGACGTTTAAATCTTTAAAAGTTTGAACCCTCTCGAGTTTAATGTTAAAAGGACATATTGAGAATTTAATTAAATTCAAAAAAAA
This sequence comes from Cicer pinnatifidum, assembly GCA_037974775.1. NCBI lineage: Eukaryota > Viridiplantae > Streptophyta > Magnoliopsida > Fabales > Fabaceae > Cicer > Cicer pinnatifidum. The sequence goes on along the minus strand of JBBPBR010000005.1, from coordinate 54,498,389 downwards.
ATTGATCCATTTGGATATCACAAAAATATAATTTTGTTCTTACTATGAAGTGGGCCGAGTAGGTGATACTCTTCAAACAAATTTGAAAATTTGACCCTGTACCCCCCAAATTAGCCCTGTACCCCCAAATAATTTTCAAAATGCCAAAAATACCCTCAACTTTTTTGACTATTTTACATAATGAAAAGTTAATATTTTTTTTTTCTTCCGGAAAACTCAAAACCAAGATTTTCGGTTCACAACAGACTTTCGGGAAACTTGAAAAAAAAGTTTTCCGGTACAGAACAGAAAACTTGTGTACCGGAAATCTTTAGACCCAAGTTTTCCGGTACAGAACTGTGTTCCGGAAAACTTCATCCACAAGGTTTCCGGTACAGAATAATTTAGTTTAAAAAAATTGTTCTGTACCGGAAAACTTCCTACCCAAGATTTCCGGTACAGAACATGTTACCGGAAAACTTCCTACCAAGTTTTCCGGTACAGAACAGTTTTTTTAAATTTAATTCTTTATTTTTTTTTTTTTTAATTTTTTTAATTTTGTTAACACTGCTCTGTACCGGATAACTTGAATCAAGTTTTCCGGAAGTGTCATCTGTACCGGAAAACTTCAAACCAAGTTTTCCGGTAGTATCTTCTGTACCGGAAAACTTCAAAACAAGTTTTCCGGAAGTTTTGTAAAAAAACTTACTTTTTTGGTTCCGAAAATGTTGAATATTGAATGACAAATTTTGTAACGTTTTATTATATATATGAGGGCAAAAATGTCATTTCATTCTTAAAATGGGGGTATAGGTATAATTGGGAGGGTATGGGGTAAAATTTTCAACAAATTTTCAGATAGCAAATCCAGGCCCATAGACTGACGGAGCTTTTGGGCTTCGTCCCTTAATTTATTTCCCTCATGTCAAATTCCATGAAAACTAAATAATAGTTCTATTTTTCTCATGGTATGTTCGATTATTTTTATATTTATTTTTACTCGTACAATATTTACAAAAATTTAACCTTTTCCACTTTATATTGTGTTCACATAAATTTGTCAAAAAAACAATCAAGATATTTAACTTTTTGTGCAATTGTTGAACAAAAATTACACATAAAAGACACCTTGACTTGTTCACACACTTTAATTTTAAGTTGTGAAGTTGCTTCAAATTAAATATTAGTCAAAATTACAAAATTAATAACAAGCTAAAATGGCCAAGCATATTTGAGCAATCCTGTAATATTTGAATGAGAGTTATGATTCACAAATGTATTATAATATGGTTTGGTTTTGCAGTGAATATTGATAAAAATAAATATAATATAATATAAAATTCTTTATGTTATGATATAAAGATTAGTGTAAAAGTTAGTTGTAATAAATTTGAGTAAAAATCATTTTTGAACTCAAAAATTATAAATTTTATCTTCAAATTCAATTTACAATAAATTATACAATCAAAATCAATTCCACTCAAAATATCTACACTTTTGAATCAAATTTGAGACATCTAAAAATGAAATCAAACGTGTATATTTAGCGCAAGTTTAGTTTTACATTGAACTATCACCCTTTTTTCAAAGCTACAAAATATATAAATTGTATATTTGTATCATGTAGATTTAATTTGTTGTCACAATAACTCAATGTGATTTTGATAAACCCATTACAAATTAAATAATACACATGATTATTGTAAAATTACATTGTCTCAATGTATTTTTTGCAAACCCACTACGATATATATAAAACATGCTTGTAGTTTTTATAAAATCACATTATTTCATTATGATATTTTATCAATCTTAATGCAATAAGCAAACATATTCAATGTAATTTCTAAACATGTTGCGTTTTATATGTTATATACTTACGTGATTAGATACGTTTTACAGCATGTTTATTTCACATTTTTTGTCACAAACGTTGTAATTGTATTTCCTAAAATGGATGATGATTCCAATACACAAACGTGCCTTTACAACTATAATAAGGAGCTAGCCTTTCACGAATGCCTAATCACATGCCACTACTTATTGTCCTAAAAGCTATTACCTTTATGTATTTATCTAGCTAGCAATGCCATCAAAATCACATTGGCACATGTTAATGATGAAAAGCATGCACTCATGCACATGTTATGTTCCAGCTCCATGCTTTAAGATTAGTGTCCCAAGCAAGAGGTAGAAGATGCATAATTTGTATATTTGCAATTTTTATCCAAAACATAATATATAACATACAACAATATTGAGGCACATCACCAAATTAGACTACTTGTTGGATTTGTGATCATGGAGATTAGGTTGGATTGCTTTTGATTATTGTGTTGCAAAAAGCATATCTTTTCTATGAAAATATATGTAGTTGAAATGAGTGAAAGAGAGTTATTAAGACAACTATATTGGAATACTTAAACATATTGGTTATAATTAAACTTACAAATATCAGTATTGTTAGATTTAACATCATATCTCAAATTTAAATTCGAAATATTACAATTGTGAGAGTTTCTAATAATAATTATAGCATCTTATATATAAATAAAAATTATAAAATAACACGCAAATGAACACCGACGTTTCTATTTGTCAATATTTATCGATAAAATTAATAGAAATTACACAATTCAATATGATTATTTTTAAAATATAAACTAATTATTTGATTGAACACGAAGGATAAATTTGTAAATGACATAATTTAAACTGATAAAATTGAAGGAAGAAAAAGTTACACTAAATATTAAGTGTATGCTTTTATATAGTTTAAATGATGGGTGAAATTGAAAAAAAAATACAACATCAAAATTTAATATTTTGTTTATATATAATATAGATAATTAGTAAGAGTGGTTATGATTAATAAAGTGGAATTGCGAAGGAGAGAATGATAGGGTAAAAGGAGGCAAAAATATGTGAGATGAATTGATGAGGAAAATGAAAAGGGGATTAGAAATGATGTTTAAGAATTTGTTTGTATTAGTGATGGAAAGGAGGTGGGATGGGAACATGTGATTAAAAGGAGGACCACATGGGTGAAAAAAGCACTTATGAAAAAAAAGTGGGGTATGAGAGGTTTGGAACGAGAATAAGAAAAGAAAGCAGTGGTGATGAGTTAGCGTCTGTCTGGAAGCATAAAGGAAAAAAAGCTAAACGTGTTGAGAAAGAAGGAATCCTAAATTTTAATTCCCTAAGTGTGTGATCGTGCTATTGTTCTAATGAGATGTAACAGTATCGTATTACTATTAATGATATTGATAATTAAGATAATGTAATTTACATAAAGAATTATATAAATTTATATGATTAATTAGATAAATAATGTAAAATAATTAATTAGTACCGTTAACTAACTAATTTAATTATCTAACCAATTAAGATATATCTAATATTTCTTCTGGATTGTGTTTAATACACTTTATACACTTAGAATTTGAAAATTTTCAAAAAGAAAATGTCAAAAAATATATTGACTAAAAAAATTTATAATGCAAAAAATTCATTGATTAAAAGAGTTTTTAAACATAAAAAATTCATGACGTAAGAATATGAATCTTTATTATGAATAAAAGTTATTCTTGTTGGTAAACCTAAATAGCATTATGCTCTGCGATCCATGCCAATTACATGATCAATAACCAAAGGCGGAAGCGTACCTGTGGGAATTTTCATTGATGAAATCCTGGGATAATGATTATAGAGCCAATGGGTTGAGTGATCTTCCTCAGCAAAACACCCTGAAGACCTTGCTCTCTTGATGGGGATAGAGAGAACCAGAGAGTTTTCTCTTTTAGGGTTTTGTGAAACTGAATGGTCTTGTTGTGTTTGCCTTGGGGACCACTACCCCTATATATAACTATTATTAGTTATATCCCAAATTGCAATATTACTAATTCAGCCCCTCATTAAATTAGAAACCGCCTGGTATCTACACAATTAATTTTCATAATTATTATGCTCTTTAGCCATAAACTATTATATATTATTTGACCCCTAGATTATTGGCTAATTATATAATGACCCTAACACACTTTATTAATTAATTACATATGTGACCCATAAATCTTACAATCTCCCACTGGTCACACATGTATCCTTAGGAGTGTGTTAGACTTTATGACGTCAAAAATGTCATTATAATTACCTTGAGCCTAATCCAAATTGTCCCGTCCATTAATCGTATCAGCACATGGAACCAAAGAGGCTTTCGTCATAATAAGCATAACTAAACCCATCAATGATCACCCGCATTGACACAAGTAAATGACATAGACTCATTATGAAAAGTGTAGCATGAAAATTACATGAAATTGGTCAATGCATGTCAATTTTCAACTGGTCCTACTTTACCGAATGAGATCATACCATAACTTAAATATACAAAGTAACCAAAACTGAATATTGTAAACTTTATTTCTGATCAGAAAATCCAAATACAATGTATTTGTGCTTTGCAATTAAACATAGAACATAAATTGCATAATGGACGAAACTCCCACTAAAATCAAGATTCCTCAAACTGTAGTACACCCATGTGAGCAGTATGCTCATGAAAGACCTTGGGTGGTAGACCTTTAGTGAGTGGATCCGCAATCATGGAGTTTGTCCTTAAGTGTTCTATGGATATCTGTCCACTTTGTACCTTCTCTTTAACAACTAGGAACTTAATGTCAATGTGCTTTGACTTGGTTGAGCTCCTATTATTGTTAGAATACAGGACTGCTGATCTATTGTCACAGTACAACTTGAGTGGTCTTTCAATCCCTTCAACTATTCGCAGCCCCGTGACAAAATTTCTTAGCCAAATGCCCTGGTCAGATGCCTCATGAATTGCTACGAATTCTGCTGCCATGGTTGATGAAGCATTAAGACCTTGCTTGGCACTACGCCAAGAAACTGCTCCACCAGCTAACAGAAAGACATAGCCTGAAGTTGATCTTAAGCTGTCTTGGCATCCCGCAAAATCCGAGTCAGAGTACCCAGTGATCTCTAACTGGTCTGACCTCCTATATGTGAGCATGTAGTTTCTTGTTCTCTTCAGATATCTCATGACCCTCTTGGTTGCTTTCCAATGGTCAAGACCTGGATTGCTTAAATATCTGCCTAAAATCCCTACTATGAACGCTATGTCTGGACGCGTACATACTTGGGCATACATAAGACTCCCTACAGCTGAAGCATAAGGGATCTTTTGCATTTCTTGAATTTCCAAACTTCCCTTAGGGCACTGTTTGAGACTAAATTTGTCTCCCTTAGCAACTGGGGTGTCCCCTGGTTTGCAATCCTGTAACCCAAACCTTTTGAGAACCTTATCGATATAGCTCTTTTGTGACAATCCAAGAATACCTCGAGATCTGTCTCGGTGTATCTGAATTCCTAATACAAAAGAGGCGTCACCAAGATCTTTCATCTCAAAATGTTTTGATAGAAATTTCTTAGTTTCGTGCAACATGCCTATATCGTTTGTGGCAAGCAGTATGTCATCAACATACAAGACCAGGAAAATATGTCTGCTCCCACTGAACTTATGATACACACAATCATCAACTGTATTCATCTCAAAACCAAATGAGAGAATTACTTGATGAAATTTATGGTACCATTGACGAGAAGCTTGTTTTAGCCCATAAATGGATTTTCTTAGTTTGCACACCATATTCTTTGGGTCTCCCAACACAAAGTTTTCTGGCTGCACCATATAGATCATCTCATCAATGTCGCCATTGAGAAACGCTGTCTTTACATCCATTTGATGAAGCTCCAAATCAAAGTGAGCAACGAGAGCCATGATTATTCTTAAAGAGTCCTTCGATGAAACAGGAGAGAAAGTCTCTTTATAATCAATCCCCTCCTTTTGAGTATAACCCTTAGCTACAAGACGTGCCTTATATCTCTCCACATTACCATTGGAATCCCGCTTGGTTTTAAAAATCCATTTGCAACCAATGGGTTTCACTCCTTCAGGTAATGGGATAAGTTCCCAAACTGAATTGTCTTGCATAGACTTATACTCCTCATTCATTGCTTCGATCCACTTATCTGAACGAGGATCTTGCATGGCTTGACGAAAGTTGACCGGGTCGTCTTCCGTTATGCCAACATTTTCCTCTACCTCATTGATAAATACTACATAATCATCCGAAATAGCATTTTTCCTTTCTCTAGTGGATCTCCGCAATGGAGCTGGCTCTTGAGGCACTTGTTCTTGAGGATCTTGAATTTGACCTGGATTTTGTTCTTCCTGAACAACCAGATCATCTTGAGTTTGTTCAATAATGGGAAAGTCAATTGGTGGAAGAATCTGTTCTGGAATTGTTACCGATTCTTCCTCAAAGACAAAATCTTTAACCTTAATCTTCCCCCCAAACTCAATATCCTCAAAGAACGTTGTCGTTCCCGTCTCAAAAATTGTTCTCAAATTAGGATCATAAAATTTATAGCCCCTTGATTTTTCTGAGTACCCTATAAAATAGCTGCTAATTGTTCGGGGTTCAAATTTCTTTTCATTCGGCCTATAAGGCCTTGCCTCAGCTGGACATCCCCAAACATGAAGGTGCTTCAGACTAGGCTTACGCCCAATCCAAAGCTTATAAGGTGTTTTAGCCGCTGCCTTAGTTGGTACTCTATTAAGAATGTATGCTGCTGTTTTTAATGCCTCTCCCCAGAGTGACTCTGGCAAGGTGGAATGACAAATCATACTCCTTACCATATCCTTAAGAGTCCTGTTTCGTCTTTCAGCTACACCATTCATGCTGGGTGACCCCGACATAGTGTATTGTGGGACGATTCCACATTCCTCTAGGTACTTGGCAAATGGTCCCGGACGTTGTTCACCTGAACCGTCATATCTGCCGTAGTATTCACCACCACGATCAGATTTGACCTTTTTAATTCTCTTATTAAGTTGATTCTCAACTTCTGCCTTAAAGGATTTGAACACGTCTATTGATTGGGACTTTTCGTGAATTAGGTAAAGGTAGGCATATCTAGAATAATCGTCTATGAATGATATAAAATATTGTTGACCATTCCAAGAAGGAGTTGGAAATGGCCCACAGATATTCGTATGTATCAATTCTAAGACGTATGTAGCTCTATATGCGCCTAATTTCTTATCTTTAGTCTGTTTTCCTTTAATGCATGCTACACATACGTTAAAGTCTGTGAAGTCAATGGAATCTAAAATTCCATCTGACACAAGTCGTTCAACTCTATTTTTAGAGATGTGACCTAGACGCTTGTGCCAAAGCACTCCTGAATTGAAATTGTCAATTTTTCGCTTAGTACCACGTGATTCCACTAATGCTTTCGGAAGTTCAGGCAACCCTGCATTGAAACACTGATGTTAGTAGTTGCACCAGAGTCTAACCACCAAGTGTTTCTAGGTACTGAAGCTAAATTAACCTCAGAACAGACCAAAGACAGAATTGTACCTTTCTTAACACGCCAAGCGTGATATTTGGCACAATCCTTCTTCACGTGTCCAGAACTTCTGCAGAAGAAGCAGTTGTTATCCTTAGTCTGCTTCTTTTGTTCTGGACCCTTAGCAGTAGCTTTGTTCTTGGGCTCCTCAATTCTTTTCCTTTTGCCCTTGTCTTTAGAGATGCTAGTAAAGTGAGCACTTTCAGTCCTATCTTGCTTCAGCCTGTCCTCTTCTTGCACACATAATGAAATGAGCTCATTAAGAGTTAATTTCTCCTTTTGACAATTATAAGTCACCTTAAACTGATTGAATTGCGCAGGAAGAGACAACAATACTAAATGAATGAGTAAGTCATCTGACAACTCAAGCTTTAGTCCTTTAAGCTTAGAAGCAATGTTGGACATCATCATAATGTGCTTTCTTATATTTCCCTTGCCTTGATACTTCATGGAAATTAAATTCTGAAGCAAAGAACTTGTTTCAGCCTTATCACTTTTTTCAAAGCGTTTTTCCATCTCAACAAGGAAATTTTTAGCTGTAACTACCTCATCCGAGACAGCACCTCTAAAGACCTCAGGAATGCCACGCTTTATGATCATAAGACTTATGCGATTTGAGCGATCCCATTTCTCATACTCTAATTTTTCCGCAGAAGAACTAGAGTCCTTAGGAGTAGGGGGTCGATCAATTCTTAATGCAAGGTCTAGATCCATGCAGCCAAGAACAATCAGAATGTTCTCTTCCCATTCCTTAAAATTTGTTCCATTAAGGACAGGAATAGAACTCAAATTTGCATATATGGAAGCAATAGATGCTGAAAATTAAATAAAGAACGAAACTTAGAAACTCACATTATAGGAAAATAAATCAATAAATAAATACATATGTTCAAATCATGGAATTTAACCCATCTCAAGATACCCAGTGCACCATTGGTGTCAATTCTTTGGACAGTAACACCAACTGCTAGTGGTACTCTTGTTGCAACAATCAAATGTTGACAATAAGACATGTCAAACAATAAACCTTCCTTTGGGCCGATTTACTGCTCACATGTATACCAAATAATTGTCACACATTTATCATCGCAGGTATATATGTAATTCTGCCAAATATTAACCTTCCTTTGGGCCGGTCAATACCCGCATGAATAAACATATATACAGCCATTTGACACTCTTCACGAGCAATTTAGACAAGAGAGGTCACTTTGGCGACGTCAAGTTTCAATTAACTCATTCAAAATGTCAAACTTGACTTGAACATATATTTATTATATCCAAATAAAACAATATTTAAAAAAATATTGTTCACTTATATAAATTGTGTTTCATTAGTATTTAATAATTATTATTTTATCAAAAAAAAATTGAAAGAAGAAAAAAAAATATCATAATTAAATCTACTTTAAAAAAAAACATGAAATTCTGGATGAGTGTTAGAGAATTAAAATTTAAGCACGTCAATCGAAAATCATTACAGCAAAGTGTCCAATGTTTTCACTCTGCTTCAAGTGCAATTAAAAATTCAATCCAGGGAATGAAGACAGATAAAGACAACTGATTGCAACATAAAGACAACCAATAATTTTAAACACTAAATTGGTTCCTTTCAACAACTACAAAAAGCGGTAAGCTCACATACACATTCAAAAAAAAAAAAAAATATTGTTCAATTCGATAAGGGCAAAAAAAACCACATCTGGATCCACGAAACGCAAACTAAAGATTCAAAACAAATTTGTCTAAAAATTAGATCTTGCAATCCGTAACAACACCAATAAAGTCAAAACAATTCAAAAACTACAACTAAAGATTATAACCGGAAACAAAGAAAAAAAAATTTGGATATTCCCAAATTACAAACCCTAAGATTTTAATTATGTCAAAATTCCCAAATTGAATCTTAAAACAAAGACAATAACCGAATTTCATCATGAATTAAACATGGAAGGCTCTGATACCAATTGTTGGTAAACCTAAATAGCATTATGCTCTGCGATCCATGCCAATTACATGATCAATAACCAAAGGCGGAAGCGTACCTGTGGGAATTTTCATTGATGAAATCCTGGGATAATGATTATAGAGCCAATGGGTTGAGTGATCTTCCTCAGCAAAACACCCTGAAGACCTTGCTCTCTTGATGGGGATAGAGAGAACCAGAGAGTTTTCTCTTTTAGGGTTTTGTGAAACTGAATGGTCTTGTTGTGTTTGCCTTGGGGACCACTACCCCTATATATAACTATTATTAGTTATATCCCAAATTGCAATATTACTAATTCAGCCCCTCATTAAATTAGAAACCGCCTGGTATCTACACAATTAATTTTCATAATTATTATGCTCTTTAGCCATAAACTATTATATATTATTTGACCCCTAGATTATTGGCTAATTATATAATGACCCTAACACACTTTATTAATTAATTACATATGTGACCCATAAATCTTACAATCTCCCACTGGTCACACATGTATCCTTAGGAGTGTGTTAGACTTTATGACGTCAAAAATGTCATTATAATTACCTTGAGCCTAATCCAAATTGTCTCGTCCATTAATCGTATCAGCACATGGAACCAAAGAGGCTTTCGTCATAATAAGCATAACTAAACCCATCAATGATCACCCATACTGATACAACTAAATGACACAGACCCATTATGAAAAGTGTAGCATGAAAATTACATGAAATTGGTCAATGCATGTCAATTTTCAACTGGTCCTACTTTACCGAATGAGATCATACCATAACTTAAATGTACAAAGTAACCAAAAACTGAATATTTTTAAACTTTATTTCTGATCAGAAAATCCAAATACAATGTATTTGTATTTCACAATTAAACATAGAACATAAATTACATAATGGACGAAACTCCCACTAAAATCAAGATTCCTCAAACTGTAGCACACCCATGTGAGCAGTATGCTCATGAAAGACCTTGGGTGGTAGACCTTTAGTGAGTGGATCCGCAATCATGGAGTTTGTCCTTATGTGTTCTATGGCTATCTGTCCACTTTGTACCTTCTCTTTAACAACTAGGAACTTAATGTCAATGTGCTTTGACTTGGTTGAGCTCCTATTATTGTTAGAATACAGGACTGCTGATCTATTGTCACAATACAACTTGAGTGGTCTTTCAATCCCTTCAACTATTTGCAGCCCCGTGACAAAATTTCTCAGCCAAATGCCCTGGTCAGATGCCTCATGAATTGCTACGAATTCTGCTGCCATGGTTGATGAAGCAGTAAGACCTTGCTTGGCACTGCGCCAAGAAACTGCTCCACCAGCTAACAGAAAAACGTAGCCTGAAGTTGATCTTAAGCTGTCTTGGCATCCCGCAAAATCCGAGTCAGAGTACCCAGTGATCTCTAACTGGTCTGACCTCCTATATGTGAGCATGTAGTTTCTTGTTCTCTTCAAATATCTCATGACCCTCTTGGCTGCTTTCCAGTGGTCAAGACCTGGATTGCTTAAATATCTGCCTAAAATCCCTACTATGAACGCTAGGTCTGGACGCGTACATACTTGGGCATACATAAGACTCCCTACAGCTGAAGCATAAGGGATCTTTTGCATTTCTTGAATTTCCAAACTTCCCTTAGGGCACTGTTTGAGACTAAACTTGTCTCCCTTAGCAACTGGGGTGTCCCCTGGTTTGCAATCTTGTAACCCAAACCTTTTGAGAACCTTATCGATATAGCTCTTTTGTGACAATCCAAGAATACCTCGAGATCTGTCTCGATGTATCTGAATTCCTAATACAAAAGAGGCGTCACCAAGATCTTTCATCTCAAAATGCTTTGATAGAAATTTCTTAGTTTCGTGCAACATGCTTATATCGTTAGTGGCAAGCAGTATGTCATCAACATACAAGACCAGGAAAATATGTCTGCTCCCACTGAACTTATGATACACACAATCATCAACTGTATTCATCTCAAAACCAAATGAGAGAATTACTTGATGAAATTTATGGTACCATTGACGAGAAGCTTGTTTTAGCCCATAAATGGATTTTCTTAGTTTGCACACCATATTCTTTGGGTCTCCCAACACAAAGTTTTCTGGCTGCACCATATAGATCGTCTCATCAATGTCGCCATTGAGAAACGCTGTCTTTACATCCATTTGATGAAGCTCCAAATCAAAGTGAGCAACGAGAGCCATGATTATTCTTAAAGAGTCCTTCGATGAAACAGGAGAGAAAGTCTCTTTATAATCAATCCCCTCCTTTTGAGTATAACCCTTAGCTACAAGACGTGCCTTATATCTCTCCACATTACCATTGGAATCCCGCTTGGTTTTAAAAATCCATTTGCAACCAATGGGTTTCACTCCTTCAGGTAATGGGATAAGTTCCCAAACTGAATTGTCTTGCATAGACTTATACTCCTCATTCATTGCTTCGATCCACTTATCTGAACGAGGATCTTGCATGGCTTGATGAAAGTTGACCGGGTCGTCTTCCGTCATGCCAACATTTTCCTCTACCTCATTGATAAATACTACATAATCATCCGAAATAGCATTTTTCCTTTCTCTAGTGGATCTCCGCAATGGAGCTGGCTCTTGAGGCACTTGTTCTTGAGGATCTTGAATTTGACCTGGATTTTGTTCTTCCTGAACAACCAGATCATCTTGAGTTTGTTCAATAATGGGAAAGTCAATTGGTGGAAGAATCTGTTCTGGAATTGTTACCGATTCTTCCTCAAAGACAAAATCTTTAACCTTAATCTTCCCCCCAAACTCAATATCCTCAAAGAACGTTGTCGTTCCCGTCTCAAAAATTGTTCTCAAATTAGGATCATAAAATTTATAGCCCCTTGATTTTTCTGAGTACCCTATAAAATAGCTGCTAATTGTTCGGGGTTCAAATTTCTTTTCATTCGGCCTATAAGGCATTGCCTCAGCTGGACATCCCCAAACATGAATGTGCTTCAGACTTGGCTTACGCCCAATCCAAAGCTCATAAGGTGTTTTAGCCGCTGCCTTAGTTGGTACTCTATTAAGAATGTAAGCTGCTGTTTTTAATGCCTCTCCCCAGAGTGACTCTGGCAAGGTGGAATGACAAATCATACTCCTTACCATATCCTTAAGAGTCCTGTTTCGTCTTTCAGCTACACCATTCATGCTGGGTGACCCCGGCATAGTGTATTGTGGGACGATTCCACATTCCTCTAGGTACTTGGCAAATGGTCCCGGACGTTGTTCACCTGAACCGTCATATCTGCCGTAGTATTCACCACCACGATCAGATTTGACCTTTTTAATTCTCTTATTAAGTTGATTCTCAACTTCTGCCTTAAAGGATTTGAACACGTCTATTGATTGGGACTTTTCGTGAATTAGGTAAAGGTAGGCATATCTAGAATAATCGTCTATGAATGATATAAAATATTGTTGACCATTCCAAGAAGGAGTTGGAAATGGCCCACAGATATCCGTATGTATCAATTCTAAGACGTTTGTAGCTCTATATGCGCCTAATTTCTTATCTTTAGTCTGTTTTCCTTTAATGCATGCTACACAAACGTTAAAGTCTGTGAAGTCAATGGAATCTAAAATTCCATCTGACACAAGTCGTTCAACTCTATTTTTAGAGATGTGACCTAGACGCTTGTGCCAGAGCACTCCTGAATTGAAATTGTCAATTTTTCGCTTAGTACCACGTGATTCCACACTCAAGGTTTCATTATAGTTAGCCACAGTTTCCAACAAATAAAGATTATCATAACCAGAAAGTAAACTGGTTCCAACAACATTCGAATTTAAAGACAAAGTAAATTCTTTATTCCCGAATGAACAATAATATCCTGATTTGTCCAAATAAGAAATAGAGACCAAATTCCGTCTAAATGACGGTACAACAAAAGTGTCTTCTAAAATCAAATAATGACCGGAACTTAATAATAATCTAAATTTTCCTATGGCTTCAACTTCTACCTTCTTCCCATCTCCTACATAGATGCATCTTTCAGTATCATTAGGCTTTCGGAAGTTCAGGCAACCCTGCATTGAAACACTGATGTTAGTAGTTGCACCAGAGTCTAACCACCAAGTGTTTCCAGGTACTGAAGCTAAATTAACCTCAGAACAGACCAAAGATAGAATCATACCTTTCTTAACACGCCATGCGTGATATTTGGCACAATCCTTCTTCACGTGTCCAGAACTCCTGCAGAAGAATCAGTTGTTATCCTTAGTCTGCTTCTTTTGTTCTGGACCCTTAGCAGCAACTTTGTTCTTGGGCTCCTCAATTCTTTTCCTTTTGCCCTTGTCTTTAGAGATGCTAGTAAAGTGAGCACTTTCAGTCCTATCTTGCTTCAGCCTGTCCTCTTCTTGCACACATAATGAAATGAGCTCATTAAGAGTCCATTTCTCCTTTTGACAATTATAAGACACCTTAAACTGACTGAATTGTGCAGGAAGAGACAGCAATACTAAATGAATGAGTAAGTCATCTGACAACTCAAGCTTTAGTTTTTTAAGCTTAGAAGCAATGTTGGACATCATCATAATGTGCTCTCTTATATTTCCCTTGCCTTGATACTTCATGGAAATTAAATTCTGAAGCAAAGAACTTGTTTCAGCCTTATCACTTTTTTCAAAGCGTTTTTCAATCTCAGCAAGGAAATTTTTAGCTGTAACTATCTCATCCGAGACAGCACCTCTAAAGACCTCAGGAATGCCACGCTTTATGATCATAAGATTTATGCGATTTGAGCGATCCCATTTCTCATACTCTAATTTTTCCTCAGGAGAACTAGAGTCCTTAGGAGCAGGGGGTCGATCAATTCTTAATGCAAGGTCTAGATCCATGCAGCCAAGAACAATCAGAATGTTCTCTTCCCATTCCTTAAAATTTGTTCCATTAAGGACAGGAATAGAACTCAAATTTGCATATATGGAAGCAATAGATGCTGAAAATTAAATAAAGAACGAAACTTAGAAACTCACATTATAGGAAAATAAATCAATAAATAAATACATATGTTCAAATCATGGAATTTAACCCATCTCAAGATACCCAGTGCACCATTGGTGTCAATTCTTTGGACAGTAACACCAACTGCTAGTGGTACTCTTGTTGCAACAATCAAATGTTGACAATAAGACATGTCAAACAATAAACCTTCCTTTGGGCCGATTTACTGCTCACATGTATACCAAATAATTGTCACACATTTATCATCGCAGGTATATATGTAATTCTGCCAAATATTAACCTTCCTTTGGGCCGGTCAATACCCGCATGAATAAACATATATACAGCCATTTGACACTCTTCACGAGCAATTTAGACAAGAGAGGTCACTTTGGCGACGTCAAGTTTCAATTAACTCATTCAAAATGTCAAACTTGACTTGAACATATATTTATTATATCCAAATAAAACAATATTTAAAAAAATATTGTTCACTTATATAAATTGTGTTTCATTAGTATTTAATAATTATTATTTTATCAAAAAAAAATTGAAAGAAGAAAAAAAAATATCATAATTAAATCTACTTTAAAAAAAAACATGAAATTCTGGATGAGTGTTAGAGAATTAAAATTTAAGCACGTCAATCGAAAATCATTACAGCAAAGTGTCCAATGTTTTCACTCTGCTTCAAGTGCAATTAAAAATTCAATCCAGGGAATGAAGACAGATAAAGACAACTGATTGCAACATAAAGACAACCAATAATTTTAAACACTAAATTGGTTCCTTTCAACAACTACAAAAAGCGGTAAGCTCACATACACATTCAAAAAAAAAAAAAAATATTGTTCAATTCGATAAGGGCAAAAAAAACCACATCTGGATCCACGAAACGCAAACTAAAGATTCAAAACAAATTTGTCTAAAAATTAGATCTTGCAATCCGTAACAACACCAATAAAGTCAAAACAATTCAAAAACTACAACTAAAGATTATAACCGGAAACAAAGAAAAAAAAATTTGGATATTCCCAAATTACAAACCCTAAGATTTTAATTATGTCAAAATTCCCAAATTGAATCTTAAAACAAAGACAATAACCGAATTTCATCATGAATTAAACATGGAAGGCTCTGATACCAATTGTTGGTAAACCTAAATAGCATTATGCTCTGCGATCCATGCCAATTACATGATCAATAACCAAAGGCGGAAGCGTACCTGTGGGAATTTTCATTGATGAAATCCTGGGATAATGATTATAGAGCCAATGGGTTGAGTGATCTTCCTCAGCAAAACACCCTGAAGACCTTGCTCTCTTGATGGGGATAGAGAGAACCAGAGAGTTTTCTCTTTTAGGGTTTTGTGAAACTGAATGGTCTTGTTGTGTTTGCCTTGGGGACCACTACCCCTATATATAACTATTATTAGTTATATCCCAAATTGCAATATTACTAATTCAGCCCCTCATTAAATTAGAAACCGCCTGGTATCTACACAATTAATTTTCATAATTATTATGCTCTTTAGCCATAAACTATTATATATTATTTGACCCCTAGATTATTGGCTAATTATATAATGACCCTAACACACTTTATTAATTAATTACATATGTGACCCATAAATCTTACAATTCTATCTAATTAGACTTTTTGTTATAAATAAAACTTAGTATATTCAATTAGACTTTTTGTTTTTGAAGAAGAATATCTTTTTTTTTCTTTAGAGAATTTTTCTTTGTTTGAAACAACAAATATCAAATGCAATATTTTTTTTTTAATTATGATATTTGTCCTTGATATTTCTTGTTCTTTTGTTTTTTTGGATCTTTTATTTAAAATATATATCTTTTTTGATTAAATGACCGCAAAGTCTGAATCATGAGTTATTGTTGACGAAAATTTTCTTTTTATTTTGTACAACATATTTACTACACTTCAAGACTTCCATGAACTTCTTGAATCCAACCACAATAAATTTCTTCTTATCTTGGTCTTGTGTGTTCTTTTATTTATTATTTTTGCTGAATTTTATGGTTTTCAAATAACATTAATCAATTATATTTTGTCTTTATTGTTGATAACGATAAATATTTGCATTTGATCAACAAATTTTTCTTGTGTGCTTTTATTAATGCTTCAAGTTTCTGTTTGTTGGAGTTAGAAATATAATTGCAAGATGAACATAAATGTCTTAGAAATGAAGATCAACTAAAAAAATCTAAATTTAGAATTTGATAGAAAACTTCAAGATTTAAAGAGAAAATAGAAGAGTAGAAATAATTTAATAAAGCTTTGATAAAAAATTTC
>JBBPBR010000005.1:54453380-54473202 GCA_037974775.1 Cicer pinnatifidum | reverse complement strand
TTTTTTTTTTTTGCAGATATTAAAATTTTAAACTGTGACAATTTTATAGAGATGAAAAATATATTTAACCTTTCTATTTTTGGTTGAGTTGGTTTGGTTTAGGTGGATAGTTGTATTAGTGAAGTGTTTGGAATGCTTCAATTCCTATTTTATATTGAAATTCCAGTACTTTATTTTGTAAAAATATATTAGCTGATTTAATCATCATAATAATACGTTAAAGTAATAAATATATGATATATGTCTTCTATATCCCATTGAAGAAGTGTTACTAATTTTCTCCTTTTTGAAGTAAATTTAGCATTTGGTATATTTCTCCATGTAAACTGAATGCCTTGTCTTTGGACACCTCCCTCTGAAATAGCTTGTCATAATAGTATCACGTGCTAATTATTAGAATGATACAGGTACAAATTGGTGCCCATTCCTTTACATTTGATCATGTTTATGGGAGCACTGGTTCTCCCTCATCTGCCATGTTTGATGAATGTGTTGCTTCCCTTGTTGATGGTTTGTTCCAAGGATATAATGCCACTGTTCTTGCATATGGTCAGGTATAATTACAGCTGAAAGGATTATAAACTACATGCTACTACACTTGTTTGTCTTTGGTACGTGACATTTACACTCTATTGCAGACAGGTTCTGGGAAAACATACACCATGGGCACTGGCTCGAAAGATAGTTACCAGACTGGAATAGTACCCCAAGTTATGAGTGCCTTGTTTAGTAAAATTGAGACCTTAAAGCATCAGATTGAATTTCAGCTGCATGTTTCCTTTATCGAGGTCAGTTGATAACTTTGTTACAGCCGACATCCGTGGTTTTAAAAGTATTATTGCACTCTTTTTAGTACTACAAGAATAATTGTGCTTTAATATCTAAGTATAATACATTTTGTATATTTGTTAAGTTGTTTATATTAAGCATCTAACAAAAAACTTTAATTGTGAAAAGATTCTTAAAGAAGAAGTAAAAGACTTGTTGGACCTATCCTCTATGAACAAACCAGATACTGCAAATGGACATGCAGGGAAAGTGACTATTCCTGGTAAACCACCAATACAAATTCGTGAGGCTTCAAATGGCGTCATTACCTTAGCAGGATCTACTGAAGTCAGTGTTGCAACACTAAAAGAAATGTCTGCTTGCCTAGAACAAGGATCATTGAGTAGGGCAACTGGAAGCACTAATATGAACAATCAATCCAGGTTGCTTATTCATTTCCTTCTCTTTGTTTAACTGCATAAATTCAATTTTATTCATGAAATGTTTTTCATCCCATTTTTGGTTTCATAAACTAATTTTGGATAAATATGCTCAGAAAATATTATTAGTGCATAAGCTGTGTTATATGCCATCCACCCTTATATGTTTGAGTCCTAATTCTTGATCTTACGAAACCACTTTGTATTCTCTTTCTCAGAAATCTGTGTGTCTTCCTAATATTCTGAAACATAAATTGAGTTGTCATGTTAAATCAAGATCAAATCAATATTGGTTACCTTTTCAGATAGTTATTTGATGAAGACATAATTTTAACTTTTTAATCGATACCTAAATTTCTTCAATCAATTTACATTAAATAAATGAGATGTTTTTGAATCATTAGTAAAATAATTGTCTACCAACCAGATTGATTTCTTAAGTTATTCAAAATTACAGTTTCAGATGTTTTAAATTTTTTAAGTTTGAAAATTGAAGGTATAGCAGATATGATGTATGTCGGTTTATACTCTTAACAATCTGACTGGTCGTTAAATTGTTTTCTTTAAAACCAGTTACATATCAATTGTTTTGGATTGTTTGTAACTTACGGGAATTATTAATAGATGGAGTTTTTAGCAATGCAAGAGTGCTTGCTTGCAGTTTGCAGCACTTATAATGATTTTTGTCGATGAATCATCAGAAAGTTGCAATCAATTTAGGATTATGGTTGTGGCTAAAATACTGTTTTGGTTATTTTGCGGGAGTTCCCTTCTATCTCTAATTCTTTTCTTTCCTGTGTCCAACTAGTCGTTCACATGCTATCTTCACCATCACACTAGAGCAGATGCGGAAGCTCAATAGTCCTAGTGAGATCAGTTTAAATGATACCATGAATGAAGAGTATCTTTGTGCCAAGTTGCACTTAGTAGATCTTGCTGGATCAGAACGAGCTAAAAGAACAGGGTCTGATGGTTTGCGATTTAAGGAAGGTTAGGCGATGGCATTTCTCACTTGCACCTTCTAAACATTCTTGTGATTGTGGTGTATTCCCTGATAATTTTCTCTTTCAAACAGGAGTTCACATTAACAAAGGCTTACTAGCACTTGGCAATGTGATTAGTGCACTCGGTGATGATAAAAAGAGAAAAGAAGGTGTTCATGTTCCTTATAGGGATAGTAAACTTACTAGGCTTTTGCAGGTTTGATTTTTTATATCTATATATGTTTGTCCATCTTGCAGCATATCCTCATTCATATTACGATGTTGAAAAATACTCCTTCTTATGAAAAATTAGCATGCTCCTAGTTCTCATTACTCCATATTCATCAACACAAAAATTAACATGTTAGGTGTGTATCATACTTCAATCAAATTCAAGTTTCATCTTGATTGGAAAGAAGAAATCATTAGTACCGAGAAGATTAAAAATAAATAAAGCAGTAAAATTATATAAAGGATTCTTAAGCATTTGTTCTTTCTTTGATCTTTTTGACATAATTTTCTGTTATTTTTTATTTATTTATTTATCATAAGTTAAATTACTTTGCAGGATTCACTTGGTGGCAACAGCAGAACTGTTATGATAGGTTGGTTGTCTACTTTGCCTCTATCCCAATGGACACTTTTTTTCCTCTATGATTGGCCCTGAAATGATAAGCTTTAAGAAAACATATCTATTCTTCATAGAGCTTATGTTTGATAATTTGCATATTTTGTAATTTCTTCATGCTCTTGAATATTCAAGTTGTGTTTTTTTGTATGAACACCACTACCAGGTAGACAATAAATTGTAGAGATTTTTCACTCTCAAATATATTTCTTTCCTTCTCTGGAAATTGTTTCTCAGAAGATTTTAATTTCTTGCAACTCCTATTAAAATGTTGTTTCGCATGTTCTTGTTATTTGTTGTTGAATTTATAATATTTTATTAAATTAATTTTTATTTATTTATTTCAGCCTGCATAAGTCCTGCTGATATTAATGCCGAGGAAACGCTTAACACTTTGAAGTACGCAAATCGGGCACGCAATATCCAAAATAAACCTGTTGTGAGTATCTAGATTAATTTTATGTTCACTTTCATTCATCTGGAAAATTGAGATAATTGGTTGCCCATGTAAGTATGTATGATAGATATTGACGCTCATGTTTTGTTTATTCTTCTATAGGTCAATAGAGATCCGATGTCAAGTGAGATGCTTAAAATGCGACAACAGCTAGAGAATTTGCAAGCAGAACTTTGTGCTCGTTCTGGTGGCTCTTCCGAGGAAGTTCAGGTGCTTTGTTTATGTTCTGGAAGTCTTCATTACTTTAAATATTTTCCTATAATAAGTAAGTGATTACATTGAACGGACATGATTATGATGCACAGTTGAAAATCAGTCAATGCTCATTTAGTGATTTTAAAAAATAGCATCCTAACCTTGCATATAGCTGGGCCTCTATTTACAGAACTTATAAAACAATTTGATTCACATCAATTGCATATATTGATATAGTTATATTTGTATGAGTTATATATATAACCATTTTATGACTGGTTATGTAGGTCCTCAAGGAAAGAATTTCTTGGCTTGAAGCAGCTAATGAGGATCTTTGCCGCGAGCTTCATGAACATCGTAGTAGATTCTCTGTTGGTGAAAAGGATGCTTATGTATGCCTCTGGTTTTTCTGTTGATTATCTTCTTTGGGTGAACTAATATTTTTTAAAATTCAGTGCCTAGATACATGCTTTCATCTTATTTTGGTATTTGGGCTCTTGTTCGGAACTCAGAAATTAGATTGAAAAGAAATAACAGTTTTATTAAGAAAGCATGAGAGAAATCTCTCCTCAAAGGGTCCCCCCTTCACAATAGCGTTACTACTCTATTCACAAACTTTACAATATTTAATTAATGATCTATATCCTTATATTTTCCTATTTATACAAACAATCCTATAACAACCTCAACTAACCAACTAACTTCTATAACAACTTTTAACTACTCTAATTTCCCTTTACTCTATATCCTAACAGCTCCTTTATTATCATAATTAACATGAGTGGAAGTGAGTTCAGGATATGGACTGCAAGGCTGTACATTTATGTTTCAAACCTTCATTTTTCAGGATGGTAGCATGTGCAATGTAAAGACTGATGGGCTTAAAAGGGGCTTACCTATCACAACCTCTGATTATCCAATGAGCGAATCAACAGGTATGACTCTTCTTTGACCTGGATTTAATTATCTGTTATTAATGCCAATTCTAAAGGTGCAAGTTACTTCTACCAGTACTTCCTCTACACTTTATCTGCCACTTCTTAAATTTATTGAAGTATGATTCTTCAAATCTCTATGATTCATGGTTATAATTACCAATTTTAGCAGGGGATTCAAGGGAAATTGAAGAAGTAGCAAAAGAGTGGGAGCATACACTTCTGCAAAATAGTATGGATAGAGAATTGCATGAATTGAATAAACGCTTGGAGCAGAAAGAGGTTATTTTAATGCATATGCATAATTGAACACATTCATGGCATATTATGCATCAACCAATATCCATTAAAATCAACAAACCACGGATATCGTATGTTCTATAAGTTGATTAACCTTACTGTGAGACATTTATGTTTGTTTGTAATGGTTAATAGTCTTCTCTGCTTTAGCTTACAAAATGATTGTATTCTGCTTGTGTCTGACTAATGTACTGTAAGCGCATGACTGACCATATAGCTGATTAAAATATAATTGTATTATTCATCCTAGGGGATATAATCAATAACAAGACACCAAAATCAAAAAGTAATCATGAAAACAACATCAAGTGGTTTTCTTTTCTCATTTTATTAACATATGTTTTGGGATTGATGTTCATACAGTCTGAGATGAAGCTTTTTGGAGTATCGGATGCTGAAACACTCAAGCAGCACTTTGGAAGGAAGATAATGGAACTTGAGGATGAGAAGAGAACTGTCCAGGTTGAATAGAAATTCGGCCAAGTTATTCTGCTCCTACAAAAAATTCATATTCATATATATACCTTGTTTGTGATGCAGCAAGATAGGGATCGTCTTTTGGCTGAAGTTGAAAATCTTGCTGCTGGTTCTGATGGACAGACACAGAAATCAGAGGATATACATGCTCAAAAATTAAAAGCACTTGAAGCCCAGGTGAAATAGTGTTTTCCATTTCAGTTTGTTCTTCCTTTTACTTGATTTGAATCAGAACAATTCTTTATTATTAAAGCTTTTCAAAATATATGAATGCTAGATTCTGGATCTGAAGAAGAAACAGGAGAGCCAGGTTCAGCTTCTAAAGCAAAAGCAAAAAAGTGATGAAGCAGCAAAGCGCCTGCAAGATGAAATACAGTCTATAAAAGCTCAAAAGGTTGATTATTGTACTTTTTTATATTCATAGCTAACAACACTCAATATACTTGTTCTCCATTCTAAACTGAATACTGGTCCCAGGTTCAATTGCAACAAAGGATAAAACAAGAGGCAGAACAGTTTCGGCAGTGGAAGGCCACTAGAGAGAAAGAGCTGCTGCAAGTATGTTGAGCTTCCTCTTTTTTGTTTATTTTTTTATTTTATTAGGATGCTCCTGGGCTTTATTTTAAAGGTAATGAAAATTCTTCAGTTAATTTTCTTCCCAAAATGAAACAATTGCTTCATTATCGGTTCAATATTTATCTATGTAAATAATGTAGTTCTCCGAAGCTTTCAAATAACTCAATTTCAAGAGGTAAAAATTAGAAGCTAACCAGTGTTATAATTGATCATAACTGATTGAACACTTCCACACGATATTAACTTGACTTCCCTGCATATATGCTCTTTGACCTTGTATTAATTATATGTTTGCTAAACAGTTAAGGAAAGAAGGAAGAAGAAATGAGTTTGAAAGGCATAAGCTGCAAGCTCTAAATCAGCGCCAGAAAATGGTGAGTATTGTAAAGTTCTTGGATGGAAACCTTATTCTACCTAATAATTTTGTCTTACATATTTCGCAAAATATATCCTATAAGTCATAAGCTCTTGAACTTTTCTTATATCATTGGGAAATTTGAGTTACTATAAGTCCTATTTCTTATATTTCCATTTAACATGTACTCATGTCAGGAATGCAAGTATTCCCAATTTTCAGCAATTGTAACTTCTCTAATAAAAAGAGTATAGTTTGTTAATCTAAGCGTTGAACATAAGTTTTTTTGGTTTATATGACTAAGGAGATTTTGGGTAATTCAAAATGACATGTTGTCAATACGTCTGTTTTCTGTTAAAAAATTGATTAATGATGTAATATGTCAAATATTATCAAATAATTTTTTTTCTTAAAGCCAAATCAAAAGAGATGTTGTTTATACATCTGTTTTCTTTTTTCTGTTTTTTGAAAACAACATGGATAACTCTTTAGAAAAATAATGGAAGGTTTAGAGAAACACCTAACATCAATGTTATGTTTTAATTTTGTGGTGACAACTTATACTTTTCATAGTAAATTTTTAACATAACTGAATATTTCTTCAGGTCCTTCAGAGAAAAACTGAGGAAGCTGCAATGGCCACCAAGAAGTTAAAGGAATTGTTAGAAGCTCGTAAATCTTCTAGCCGAGACACATCAGGTATTTAGTGGATAATAATACTTAAGTTATTTAAGCTAACGAAACAGGTGATGCTTATTTTTAGTCGTCGGTATGCCCTATTGTATGTGACAATGGAAAATCAAGTTAATAGTCTTATAGAGAGGAATGATCTTCTTAAAATGCTTTAAGTACTGGAAACCATCTTTTAGTGAAAATATCATGAGGATTTTAGTGCATGAAATCTCCCATTTTTTAATATTCTAATTGTATTTCACGATTTCATCTTCTAGTGACAATGAATGGGAGTGGAATAAATAAACAGGTAACAAACTCCCCTTCCTCTGTTCTTTTCTTGATTACCCATAATATCTTTTAAGTAAGTGACTTATTGAGTTTATTCTTTAGAGCAATGAGAAGTCCTTGCAACGGTGGCTTGATCATGAGCTAGAAGTCATGGTAAAAGAGCATGAAGTTCGTTTTGAGTATGAGAAGCAGAGCCAAGTGTATGCAGCAGATATTCCTAATTTGTCTTTCTTGTGATTTAAGTGTATTACAATCTTTAATTATGTGGCACAATCTTCAGGCGGGCTGCTCTTGCAGAGGAATTAGCCATGCTGAAACAAGTAAATGAATTTGCTGCCAGTGGTCTCAGTCCTCCAAGAGCGAAGAACGGATTTGCTAGGTCTGCATTGCATTATATACATAAAATTGTTGCTAATGCTTACCTCTCCACTTTTTGAAAATTGGCTCTTTCATATAATAATACGTGCAATATAAAAGGATAACATCCCTCTCTTTCTGCTGCTTTGAACACTCCTCAGAGCATTCTCCATGTCACTAAATGCAAGAATGGCCCGAATAGCTTCTCTGGAGAACATGCTAAGCATATCGTCTAATTCACTTGTGGCAATGGCTTCTCAACTATCTGAGGCAGAAGAACGAGAACGAGCCTTCGCTAACCGTGGACACTGGAACCAGTTGCGCTCAATGGGAGAAGCCAAAAATTTGCTTCAATATATGTTCAATTCTCTTGCAGACACTAGGTGCTTTGTTTAACCCCAAATATTTTCAATTTTTTCTCTTGGTCTTTTTTTTTCTCTGGACAAGATAAATGTAAAAGGAAAAAATACTTCCAAATATTCCTTTCCATGATTTTTTTTTCCCTCTTTCTACTAAAGGCCAGAATATATAGCTTTTGAGGAAATGTGATTTATTTTCCTGATCACTTTAAATGAATGGAACATATGAGTATTAATCATGTTAAATTACTGTAACACTCCCATTTGTATTTTAGTAAGTGGTATGTAATGCATGCTTTTATATACTGCTAAATTTGATGTACGAGATGTTAACTACAGGTGTCAGCTGTGGGAGAAGGACATGGAGATAAGAGAAATGAAGGATCAAATCAGAGAACTTGTAGGTCTATTAAGGCAAAGTGAGATCAAGAGAAAGGAAGTTGAGAAGGAACTGAAAGTAAGAGAGCAAGATGTTGCAACCCCATTGGCCAAGCCAGCTTCAGTAAGATCTTGTCTGCATAAGATTCATTCACAATAAAACTGATTTAACCGAATTTATTAATATTTAAAAAGAGGGTATGATAGTGATATAACACATTTCGTAAAAGAAGGGAGTGTAATTTAATCTAAACTTGTAATTGTCACATATCTTATACCTTTGTGAGTCATTGTAAATGTCATCAATATATTGCTTGCATTGTCAGTATTTAATTAACATTCACTTGATTTCAACAGGGAAACTCTCCGAATTCATTGAAACACTGTGCTGAAGACGTCAAGGAACCTTTATCTCCTGAGTCTGTGCCAGCACAGAAACAGCTTAAATATACACCAGGCATTACTAATGGCCAAGTGAGGGAATCAGCAGCATTTATAGATCAAAGTAGAAGGGTAATTTATTCATCACTTATAGTAATTGGTATGTTCTTTCATCGGTCTAAAAATGAGATCTGCTATCATTGCAGATGGTACCCATTGCACAACTGTCCATGAAAAAACTAGCAATTGCTGGACAAGCATCTGGAAAGCTGTGGAGGTGGAAAAGGAGCCATCATCAGTGGCTAATGCAATTCAAATGGAAGTGGCAGAAGCCGTGGAGACTTTCTGAACGGATTCGACACAGTGATGAGACGGTCATGAGAGCAAGGCCACGTTCACAGGCTTTGCCTCAAATTTTGTGAATCTGATTGTTATTGTGATAGCTGATCAGCTATTAGCCGTGGCTCAGTTTTCACTATTTTACCTACAAGAACAGTCATACACAAGGCATTAGAAAGAACATAAAAACTAGGTGGAGGTAATAACCTTTTATTTATTTATTTAAACAACTTCAAGCCAAGCCTTGCGCCATACAAGCTTTCAAATTACATTCTTCCGAAACCATTTGATACAAATTTTGTCAACCCTTTAAGTTTATTTATTTGTCATCTATTTCTATGTATAACTGAGTTACAAGTTTATAACTATCCAAACACATTCTTAGTTTCTTTTATTGGTGAATAAAGATGCACTGATCTAACATTCTATTTCCTATAAAAAAAATCTAAAATTCTGACGTTCCTTGTTTCTTGCTGCAGTGTGATGATACAAATGGTTGCTAACAATATACACCCCTATCAGTCTTGGTTAATACTGCCAAAATATTGGAAATGTTTCCGTAGTAACAGCATATGGAGCATCTTGTGAGGCGTGTTGAAATGTTGCTTACAGTTATCAAATAATTGAGCTTGGAGGCATTCCTAGACATATTTCCACACAAATTATCTTGGAAAGTTGTCTGTCCATACCAACACTAGAAGGGGGAAAAAGGAAATATTCTGTTGTCAAGTCTTGGAAATGTGTTGAGGGTCTATATTTTTTGCTGTTAAGTTTCTGCGGTCTTACTTGGTTTGATTCAATCATTGATTTTTGTTGATAGAAATATTGTAACATTCATGTCACATAATAACAGAAGGAAATTATTTTGTCTTTTTCTCCTCCTAGCTTGTGACCTTGTGTGTAAATGAACATTAGTTAGTGGCTTGAAAAATGTTGTAGTCTACCATACGGATTTTGTTGTAAAAGGATGTTGATAAACACTATTTGCTCTTATTAATCAGTTCTTTTTTTTTTCCCTTTGCATCTGAGCCCTCTCACCCAATGAATCTTGAACCTTCAATTTAAAAGTAATCAGTAATCTATGTTGAACTACTAGGCATTACACATTCAGACTGGGAACAAAAATTGTGTTTTTGTATGTAAGTATATTTATTATATATCAAGATGACATAAAACCTGTGCTTTTTTGGATGTTAATATCCAAAATGACTTGGGGTGTGAAAAGTTCTCCCTTTATTTCTACCTATGCAAATTCAATGTGGGCTGGAGATGCCCAAGCTAAAATAACTGGCACGTATGTCCAAAACAATTGACCACATACAGCATTTCTCTAGTTCCTCCAATCAAATTTTCATCTCAAATTACCTTACTATTAAATCCAAGACATTGGAATGAAATAAAGTTTGAGCGAGTTAAACCCTTCTGTATGCACAAGGAAAATATAAACCGCCTAATGGAAGTTCATATATGCAAACAAACGTTTTCTCCCTTACTGGATCCTCTCGGAGATTTTCCCTTTGCTTTGTCTGTAAGTATATAAAACAGCTATATCGATACAAGAGCATGCTTTGCTGAAGAATTAACATAAGGAAGACCCAGAAAGTACGATAGACTGATTGTAGTTTAGAGACAGATCATTTACTCTTCTCATGAAATACTGCCAAAATAATTAAAAATCTTATAATTATAAATTTTTCAATAAATAATTTTTCCTATAAATTAAAATGAATGCTTGGAGGATTGAAATCCAAATTCTTGTATCTAACTTTTTTTGCAAACTATCTCATATTACTCATTATTTAATGAATAACTAAACTTGACGTCAAAAAAAAATAATAACTAAACTTATTCTGAAAAAGGAAAGGAGAAAACAAAACTTTCACTAGTTTCACCATCTCCGCAAATTCTCAAGCAAAAAAACCCATTGAAAGTAAAGTATATTATTTTGTAATTACTCATTAAAACATATATCAACTTAAAATACACTAAAGGTACAGTTGCCTCCAACCTTAACATTAGAGTCAATCAACATGGACATCATACACCGCCTTTAGTTAGACTTCTCTGCATTGGTGTAACTAAATCACTATGGTTTACAGCATTGGAGTCTTCAAAGGAGACTGAACAAGTTTGATAATTAACTCCACTATGACCACAGTATCAATTTTCAAAGGACCAAGGTATAGTAAGGCAGTAATAACTTCACCTTGTGGATGCATGGAAATACAAAAGCATTGCCATAGCAGATATGCAACCTTATATTCAAGCATTGAGATTAACAACACCAGTATGCATAGTGCTCTTCTTTACGATGATTACTGACAAGGCCTCCACATTTCAAACAGATGAAGCTGCTTCCATCAGCAACTGCATCTAATACTACTTGCATCCTGCCACTTTCTGCCAGTATGGATGTCCCTTGTGCATCTAAGGTAGCTGATGGATTGCCAATAATGTTGTTAGTTGCAGATGGTTCATTCATTACAGGCTGAACTTCGGCAATGGCACACTCGGCAAACAAAGATGCCAGCTGATCAACTGCAGCATTCTGTTGCAGTTTACTTCTATACAGCTCGCGGGCACGATGCAAGGTCTGAAATACAGCTTCATCTCCACCTTTATTCTTCATTGCTACAACCACCTGTTCCAATTATAAGCAAATATCAGCCACCAGAAAGATTTGCAGGCTTAAGAAGTGCTTGGTTTGTTTTCTGTCCACAGTTTCATTTGATATAAGTTGACTTATAATTCTTAAAATACCATGCTATTTATATTTTGTTCCTTGATTACTATAATTGTATGAGCAAATGGTAAAATCAAGATTTAGCCATTTTCACTATTGTCTTTATAAAATTATAAAATCAAAGTTTCAGAATTACTAGTGTAACACATCAACTAACAATGAAATACAAAACAAAACAAACACCATCTTAGTTTACTGCACTTTAGTCAAGCATGTATTATGTTTCTGATAGGTGTATTAGTTTAGAGACTTAGACAGGCTGAGATAGTTAGAAGAAATAAATAGGGTGGGTCACCTACAGATTAGGAAGAAGAGCAGTCATGCGGTAAGAATTTAAATTGGGACTAGGAAGATCTAGATCTCTTTAAAGTACAGAGGATTTATACACTTTCAGTACATTCAATATAAATTTAGTCTTTGCACTCTTAATCTGAACTAGTTATATCAGTTTCGCACATAACAACAGACTGTGGAGTGTGTGAATAGATTATTCAAGCATCATCTTTACCATGCAGGTTCTGAAGACATCAGAATCAAAGATAAAATAGTTATCATTGCATTTTGGAGTAATGGCACAACGTGACTTAAAATGTGACCTAATAAGTAATAACAAATAAACAAACTAACAAATAAAAATAGTTACTTTTTAGATAGGAAACCCCAAGAATTTCCTGCATAGTGTAAAATTTTGCACCAAACTACCACTATACAGCAAATTGCAAATGTGAATCTTAAATAGTCCCTAAATTTTTTCCTAAATTAAATATATTTGACAAGATATAAACGAGTTATTAATACGAGTCTTGATAAAATGAATTTATAAATAAAAATAAAATTAAAAAAAAAAAAAAAAGGAATTGAAAAGAAGAAAAAAGATTACCGCTTGAAGGGCTTGAGAAGGTTTCCCCTGATTGATGAATTGTCGAGCCAATGTGAGTAAATCGCGAACGGCATCGTTTTGGCCGGAGCTTGACGCCTCCTCCTCCGTATCCATCATCTCACCGTCCATTTTATTCAGATATTTGTTTCCTCTATCTATTAATTTATCGGTTCTTGTATTCAATTTCAAATAAGATTCATTCTTTTGTTGTAATCACGAGAAGGAATATGAAAGATCCAATAAGGAAAAAGATATAATGAAAAGTTGATCCATAATAACATATCATATGGTTCTACCACATTCTCCTGCTCTCTTCTGCTTACCACGTTACCAAAGATATGACGTCATGTTGTTCCATCTCAGTTAGGTTAGGACTGGGCCTACTACTCTGCTGGGTTAGGTTAGGCCCACTACCATCATTTCCATACAATATTCAATACTAATTTAATTAATTTTTTCTATTATACCCTTTAATGATTATTGTATACAATATTTTTAAAATATTATTATATTTTACATTGATTGATGATACTAAAAAATTCATTGTAGATGTGAATGTCAATGAATATTTGCTTTTTTTTTTTTTTTAAGTTATTACCTCCACTCTTTATGCTAGAGAGTTTCTAAATGTGAATGAATATTTACTTTTTTTTAAGTTAATAATTGGTAACATTATATTGTTGTTGACATCTAGATCGATTAATGTTATGATCACAATCAAATTCATAATTTTTCTTTTTGAATTCACAACTTATTTATTATTTTATTTCATAACTTGTATCTTAATTACTAAATCAATTTTATATTTTATTAAATATTTACTTACTAAAAAATATAATTTTTAAAAATAAAATCAATTGATACCCAATAATATATTAGGGCGTGAATACTTAATCATATAAGAGTTTAGGAATTAGTATTAACCTTAGTGGCGAAGTTAGCATTAATTTTATAATGGACTAAATATAAAAATAAATTAATATTCAACCTTACTTTTACTTATATAAGTTGTAAATTAAATCAGTATTGAGAAAATAATAATTGGCAATAATATTTAAAAAGGCTAAGTTCGACAGAATTATATAGAACCAAATTTAATCCTAATTGACGTTGTATTAAATAGATTATCAATATTTTTTTCAATTTAAATAAATTAGAGACAAATAATTTATCATCCATCTTATTTACGAGCCTCTCTATATAATTTTCATTTTATTTATGAGTCTCTCTTAACAATGAGAATTGTTAACAAAAAATTTTCTATAATTGATGGCCAGACTGGAAAAACTCAAGCCTCAAATAACAATTTCTCAATTTTTTGGACTAATTTTTTTTATATTTAAGACATGGAAAATATATTTAAAAAAATTTGAATGCTTACCAAACACTATCACTGTGGTGCGGCAAAATCAGTGGCACCCCCACCAACATGGACGGCGGCAATCAGATAAGCCCACTTTGTCGATTTATCAATTGGTTTTAGAGAGTCCTTCAAAGCCTTTTATTTCATTTGAATATTCCAAAAGTGTAGCACTATCATTTTTAAATTAAGAGTTAATTATTTGTTGACCAAAAACAATAAGAGTAGTCAGTCCAGTGAAAATAATTCATGACGGAGACTAATTTTATTTTATGTTAAAGTATATAGTATTTTGTTCTTTGATCAGTTTTAAATTTAGTTTTTATTAAAATATTATTTATTTATTTCAATTCTTTTTTTTTATAAAAAAAATATATATTATTTATTTATGTCAAATTAGAGTTTTTAACTAATCTTGTGATAGTAAAATAAAAAATGGTATATTATTGTGATATTATATATACATTCATGATATATTATTGATTTTTTTATTATAAAATCTAGCGTGATAGTAGAATAAAAAATGGACATAGTTTAACCATCCATGATCCAACATAAAATCTTGATCATGAATGTAAGAGCTAAGAGGAGAACCAAAAGAAAAAAAGACTACAATACAATTCAAAATGACAAATAATAGCATCTCTAGGATGAAAAATGAAAGATATTTAAATACTAAACTTATAAGTCATTAACCACTTATTTAACATGGTTATAAAATATAAATAGTTAATGATTCACAATTTAGTAATTATTATTAATGAGATATTTATATATTTAAGTAATTCTATAATTATATTAAATAAATAGATAATTACTTTTATTTTTAACAGTTAACAAAATACTCACAATTATTAATAAGACAAATTCATATTTATATTCCAAAAGGAAAAGTGAACAACACAAATATAAGATTAGACTAAAGTAACATTTTTAAAACACGGTGTAAAAAATATACTAAAATAACATTTTTAAAACACGGTGTATAAACACACTGTAATGAAATATGATAAAGACGTGTGTTATATATTCTTATTTTATCCTTAGTAGTGTCAACAATTGACAATTATTTATGTAAAAAGATTCACAGTCATTTATGTACTATTATCCAATAATTTATTTGTACAGTACTTTTTCTAGAGAGATTAGACTGGCACATCTTTATTTGGTATAAAGTGGTAAGAATAGCTAATAAATGATAAAATAGTATAGTTCAGAAATTAGTTGACAGTTGATAATAAATAAATTAGTTGATTAAAATATTTAATAAAATTAATTATTAGTTAATTAATAAATTAAAATGACATAAAAAACTAAATATTTTTAGTTACTATTTTTTTCTTAATTAATTAATTAATTAATTATACACGCGTGTTTAATTATAATGGCCATGGATGATGCAGTAGTACATACCCTCAATAATTAACCAATTGGTACCACTAATGTCTTACAAATGATGGGAGTAGTTGAGTTAATTTGTCAAATGAACAGAAAACTGTCTCAATGTCGGATCAATCAGTGCCATTGTCCAGGATATTTACAAATCATATGCAGTATATCAATAGAAGTAATTTTAATTTATTTACAAAATCACACTCAAATAACATTGTAGTTTTACTAATTTTTATTTCATTTTGCCATACAAGTTACTTTTTCTAGCCAAGGAAAATAAAATTACTTGTTCGATGTGTTTGTGGAATTGAATTACACTTTTACCCGACCCTACATCAACTTCATGGTACAGTAATTATAAAGATTGTTAGATCTCAAATTTTCTCTTATAAATTTCACTGTTTTAACCGGAATTTAAGTCCTCGTAGAATTGAATTATAGTTTCATTTTAAAGAAAATATTGTTCAATTTAGTTACATAAAGTTTTTTGAGTTTATAATAATTGACTTGGTTTTAAATTTTTATGTCAATCTCTTAAATAAATTTTCCTCTCTAAAATTATAGTAATTTATTTTATCTTATAAAAAATCGTAATTTTCACTATAACTAATTAAAAGAAATATAAAATTTAATATAATAATACGATAATTGTCGTTGAATTATGACTTAACAACATAGTATGATGAATTTAATTAACTTTATTTGATTAATCCTTTATTAATAAAAGGAAAATAATTTTTTTATTAATTTGCTACAAAATTCCACATGAATCTTCCACTAGTAAATCTTTCATACTAATCTTTATAATATATAAAAGTTCATGTCAATCTTAAACAATTTTTCTTAAAAAATATAGTCACTAAATCATCATTATATTATATGATCATATATATGGTGATATTTGACTGAACACTTACATAAAATTATTTTGTACTATAAGTGAATACTGATTAAATTTTAAAAAAAATATATAAAATAAACAAATGTTAAAAAATAATATAAAAACTCAAATACCATGAATTAATCATTTCAAATATAAAATTAATATATTTTTTTGAGATTAAAACTTGGATATAGCTAATACTTTTATGTAATAAACTATTTATTCACGTGTGTAGTGTTGTTCTATTTAAAATTTTGCCAATATGATATTGTATAGCACTATTTAATTTGTATAGTGTGGCAGCTAATAGAAAATATAAAGTGACTTTGGGGCCATGCTTATCACTACAATACCACAAAATTTGGGACCATGCATTTTTAAAAGCCCCTTTTCTCGGCAATTTTAGATTATCCTCCTCTAAGATTGTCCATGTCCAACCACCTTTTCTTCACAAACTTGAAGTATATATTAATGTTAATTTGCAAAACTGCATAGTAATAGCAAATTATATGTAATATCATACTTAGGCCAATTAAGGGACTATAAGTTGAACCCTGATCTATATTTGCTAACATTAGTTACTCGATTTTGTATCTAAATTTTAAAATAGTATTATAGTATATCTAAAATTAGTTAAATTATTTATTATTAAGTTACTGTTATTTGAACATTTGAAGTCTTAAACTAAATTATGTGTTAAGAGTTTTCACATTAAATCAAATATAGACTAAAAATACTTTGTGATGACAATATTATCTTTTTGTAAAGTTGAATTAGACCAAAACTAAATTCTAAGACAATATGTCTAATAGTCATTAATAGAAAACATTTGATTATTAATTACTTAAACATCATCCCATGCCTAATGAAAAATACTTTAAATTTATTAAGTGTTCTTTGGCTGATGAATCAAACTTACAACTTAAACAAAATTCATAAATTTGCTTCGGACCAGGACAATGCTTAATTTGAACTTTAAGGCTCAATTTTTTAATTCATTCAAAGTTCAAATTAAGGGTATTCCCACCCAAAAGAAGTACACAATTGTGCCTATAAATAGGCCAAGATTTACTCTTCCAAAAAGTATATGCATTCTCATTGCCTCTTACTCTCCTATATCACTTAATGTCTCAGTTTTATTGACTCTTTACTCTAGTCAATACACCTAGATCTACTTGGATCAAAATTTACACTTATTTAATTTCAATTTTTTTTATTATTACATATCTCTTTTTAAATTTATGTACATTTAATCATAAACAATAATGTTGTCACCGTCATAAGATACTTGAATGTGATAACATATTTGAACAAAATGAGAAATCTCAAAAATATATATAAAAAAAAAAAAACATCAAATATAAAATATTTAGAAATGATTATCTTTCATTGACACTAACACAACTAAACAAAATATTTTTCACAATTTCACTTCCACTTAAATATCTAGTATATATAAAAAAATTATCATAGTCATGTCAGATTTATCTATTACAAAACAAAGCATACATTTCCAAAACACCTGATTAGGAAAATAATTTATTATGAAATGCTCATGATAAATGACTTTGAAGTAACATAACATGTCATATATGACATTGAAGTAACATAACATGTCATTTGGAGACATTGACATGAAATGAATAAACAATTAGAAACTGAGTGTTGAACACAATTATTATACATATTATACATGATTAAAACAAAAAACATAAAGAATTGCAAACCAAATGAAATGTGAAGGAAAAAGATACATACATTTCATCTAAGGAATGGAAGAAACATGTGATTTTTTAAAAGGAACATTACAAGGAACAAAACTATGAAACCACATGAAAGGACATATCTTTGGTCTTGAAAAGAAATCAGCACATTCAATGACTGATCTCTGAAAAGGAAGATCAAGAATGCAATTCTTTCCAACATCAACAATACCTCTTTCAATCAACATCCTACAAAAGGGTCCCACATGAGTAAAATAGTTATCATACAAAGAAAAATTCACCAAATTCTCCAACCCTTCACACAAAATATCTGGCACCATCCCATAAAACATGTTACCAGCCAAATTAAGAACCTCAACTTTCTCAAGACAACTAAGAGACAAAGGTAAAGGACCAGTAAGTTGATTATTTCCAACATCAAAAACAATAGCTTCTTCAAGGTAACCAATTTCATAAGGTAAACAACCTGTTAAATCATTGTTTAACAAAACAACCTCAGCTAAAGTTGACAAAGCCTTAGGAAGATTTCTTGGTATTGGACCAACAAATTTATTATTAGCCAAAGTTAGTAAAAAAATATGATTACCACTTTTTGTTGTGTCAAAATTATCAGGCAAATTTTGTGTCAATAAATT
Source organism: Cicer pinnatifidum (assembly GCA_037974775.1). NCBI lineage: Eukaryota > Viridiplantae > Streptophyta > Magnoliopsida > Fabales > Fabaceae > Cicer > Cicer pinnatifidum. The sequence continues at coordinate 54,454,694 of JBBPBR010000005.1, read as the reverse complement.
GTTGTTAATAAAAAGTACTTGAAGATTTTCTGTGAAAATTTGTGGTGGGACTCCACCAGAGAAAAAATTGAACCTTAAATCCAAGAATGTTAAACTGTTCATACCAAGAACAGAATTTGGAAAAGGACCTGATAATTTATTGTTGCTTAAATCAAGCTCATAAAGATAAGGTAAATTTTTTATTAGGGGTGTGATTGATCCAACAAAATTGTTAGAATTTGCATGAAAAAGAGCAATATCAGGAAGTTTATCAATGAAACCATCAAGTGTTGAAGCTGAAAGTTGAAAACCATTGAAATCAATTGAAGCTAAAGCAATAGCAGAGTTGTTATCTGGTGGATTATCACAATAGAAACCTTTGTAGTTGCATATATTTGAACCAACCCATGATTTTGTTACACCTAATGGATCTGAAGTAATCAAAGACTTGAATTTTTGAATCACTGGATATACTTTTGCAAGTCTTTGGTCTGAAAATACTAATGATTCTGTTTTGAATACAAAGAGCATGAACAATGTTGTCAACAACAATTTTGAAGGAATGTTACAACTCATGTTTTTTGGTTCGTTGGTTTAATTTTGTTTCTTTGTTTGGATTTAGAGGTAGGAGTGAAAGAATTTGTAGGCAGAAAGAAGTGATGTTTGTTAATTAGGCCAACTTTTAAATTGCTCATTTTTATATGCATATTATAATAATATATGAAAAATGATTGGGTGTTGGGTGGATAGTGTAGTCCAAATAAAAGTGATATACACATGGTTTATGCAATTAACATTATCGTGGTTTTTATATATAACTATAGCTATTGGACTCCTTTGTGGTTTCGTCACATGTGCGTCATATTATAATGTCGACATATTATACCCCTTGAATTTTAATTCTTTTAATTTCTTTATCATTTATTCATTAAATTAAAATATAATTCATTCAATACATATTTTTGAATTTTTAAAGATACAAAAGGAAAAATATCATTATTTGTATCTTGATTTTCTAAGAGATGTAATAAAAGTAAAATATTTAAAGAGCCAAAGAATGGGGATTATTTGTATCTTGATTTTCTAAGAGATGTAATAAAAGTAAAATATTTAAAGAGCCAAATAATGGGGATCAAAGTTGTTAGAATAGTAATTTTACCAAATTACTTTTTTTGTTAATTATTGCTGTGTTTTTCATTATAATAAATGTAAAGTGAGCTACAATGCTTTGGAATAATGCTTATAATATTGATTAGATGGTATAATTGAGAAAAAAAATAATTAATATTATATTGAAAATTAAAAATAAAATTTATTTAGTGATAACTTTTCTTG
>JBBPBR010000005.1:54426687-54437573 GCA_037974775.1 Cicer pinnatifidum | reverse complement strand
TGGTTGATAAATATTTATTTTATTTTTTATTTATATTTAAATTTAAATAAAAATTAAATACGAGACTCTTATTTTGAGACTATTTTTAAATTTTATGGATATGTCCTTAGGATTATATAATTCTGGCCTGGTTTTTATTTGGGATCCGAGTCTCACACGAAACAAAATTATTGTTTTCATCCTTTTGGGTGTTTGAATCGAACCTGTTCCCGAAAATTCATCTTGATTTCTATGTGCTTAAAAAATTTGGTCGCTTTGGTATTTGATGATTGATTGTAGAATTTAGTTAAAAATCGTTCGATTTGAGGATTGATTGTGAAATTTAGTAAAAAAACTTTGTATTTGAGTGTATTATTCTTGTGTCGTACTGCTTAATTAGTTGCAAGTCATTGATAAAAAAGTTTAGATTTGAGTATATGATTATTATTATTTTTACAATATGATTTTCTTTTGTATTGTAATTAAATTAAATCAACAATAAAATTGTTGATTAATGCAGTGTAAATATTCATTAACAATCAACAAAATGTAATTAATCACAAATTTCAATGTAATTAATCTCTTTTTCAAGATGCTTAAATCGGCATAAAATTGAATACTACTTAAAAAAGTCGGTTAATCTTATCCAAGTTTATAGTTAATTATATTTAATAAATAATTAATGAATTTTATCATCTAAAATAAATAATCACATATTTGAACTTTGTTAGCCTACTTACCTACCATTTAGTGAATGGTCAATGCCTTAATATCAACCGACCATTTTGTTTATAGAGTACTAAATGGTCATCATGATGGCCACGGCAAAGCACGTAAATATTCATACGGTGTGTGCTTTTCAATCAGATTATGATTCTTTAGCTCCCTAGATTACTTAATAATATAGCTCTATTTATCTTACCATACATCTTTTTCTAATTGTCAAAGAAAAATTATTATTCTTTATTTCTTAACTAAATAAATTAACATTAATCACGCAGACTTCAATAATAATTTAAGAAAATGAAAAATGATGACCTATATTCAATATGAAGTATCGACTCACAAGAATATCTTGTTATTTGCAAATTTTGCTAATTTTTATATGTCTTTTTTTCCAATGAAGGGAGTTGTTGGGCATTCTCAGCAATTGCTGCCGTGGAAGGAATAAATAAGATAGTGACAGGAGATTTGATTTCACTATCAGAACAAGAGCTGGTGGACTGTGATACATCATACAATGAAGGATGCAATGGTGGCCTTATGGACTACGCCTTTGATTTCATCATTGATAATGGTGGCATTGACTCTGATGAGGATTATCCCTACCTTGCTGTTGATGGTAGATGTGACCAATACAGGGTTAGTCTCTTAATCATTCATTATTTAATGATAATAATTATCTTTAGAACAACAACCCTGATTCTAAAGAATATAGATACATGAATGAAAACAATGAACACGTGATGTTTGATCACGAACTTCAGCCAATTATGTTTACGCCTCCGACTGCAGAGCGATTGCAGCACCTTTCAATTTTAATTGAAGTACTACTTTTATTTAAATACTATGGTCTAGATTACAAAATTACCTTTGAACAGTGCTGCGGGGGTTTCCCGTCCGTTGTAACCCAACAAATGTTTGGGTTTGAACGACATGTCAACTTATCGGTATTTATGAGTCTTAACAATAATATATGCTTGTGAAAGATAGATAATTAGTACTACTAGTTACCATTTAATTCTTAGATTGGTTTTTAATCAGTTTGGTTATTTTCTTTTGTATGCAGAAAAATGCTAAAGTTGTTTCTATTGATGATTATGAAGATGTTCCTGGCTATGATGAATTGGCCTTGCAAAAGGCTGTTGCAAATCAGCCCATCAGTGTTGCTATTGAAGGAGGCGGTAGGGAATTCCAGTTATATGAATATGTAAGTTTCTAAACTAATTATACTCTGAACCAAGAAAACCCGCATCGCATACCATATTTATGAATTTGGACTCCCTGACTTGCAGAGAATTTGAATTCCATACTCACGTATTTGCGCAGTCTTAGACTCGTATTCTGACTAGCCATAACACGAGTCTAATGATCCAAATTCATAAAAGTTTGATTTGTTTATTTGCTGATTGATGCATCTTATATCTCTATCATTTTGCTACATCTAATGGTGTTGCACAAAATGATAAAGATCTAGATGCGTCAACAATAACAGACCATCTGTTTTCTACGGGCTATATAGTATAGGAGAAATGAATAGAAAGAGTTGTATCTAACTATACTTTGGAAATTTTAGTCCTTTTTCTTCTCTTTTAAACCATTTATTCTCCTCATTGCCAATGCATTTGATATAGACCAAAGATGCTCCATATTGATTTTGAATAAAAATCAAGTATATACAAGTGGTCTTGCTTTGGCTATCCATCAAATCATCTTCAATATAGCCTACTATTATATTTCCGGAACTTTTTTTTATTTAGGGCATAAGTATTTATCATATAAGAGTAATTGTATAAACCGTTTCTATAGCAAAAGATAAAATAATGTCAAATGGTTTTCATATAAGTTATAAGTTGTTTTTCATAAACTATCATTGAGAGCTTATGGCTCATATGTTATAAGTTATAAATTGTTTCCATAAGCTCTCTGTAAAAGTCTCACAAGTGTTCAGGTTTGTAGATAAAAGCTCAAACAAACCAATCATAACCGACCCTTAATGTATTCCATTTGTCTCTTGTTTATCAGGGTGTGTTTACAGGACGATGTGGAACAGCATTAGACCATGGTGTTGCAGCTGTGGGATATGGTACCGAAAACGGTAAAGATTATTGGATTGTGAGGAACTCATGGGGTTCTAGCTGGGGAGAAGCCGGCTACATCCGCCTTGAACGTAATCTAGCTTCAAGCAGATCAGGCAAATGTGGAATCGCGATCGAGCCATCTTATCCAATTAAGAATGGACAGAATCCTCCTAACCCTGGACCATCACCTCCTTCACCTGTGAAGCCACCATCTGTCTGTGACAGTTACTATAGCTGTGCTGAAGGAACCACTTGTTGCTGTATTTACGAGTATGGAAGGTCCTGCTTTGAATGGGGATGTTGTCCTCTTGAGTCTGCTACTTGTTGTGAAGATCATTACAGTTGCTGCCCTCATGAGTATCCAGTTTGTGACATTTATCAAGGACTTTGTCTTAAGGTATGATTAAGTCAATCTTATCTTTTATTTGCTTGCATTTTTTATTGGATTTTTTTTAGTTGTCGGTTTACATAAGCTGATTTCAGATTGTTTTCATAAGTTCTCTTTGATAGCCTTTAAACAGTTCATATAAAGTTTAAACTAATAAGTTCTTTGATTGTATAAACAGCTTTTTGCATAGGAAAAAAACTTATCCAATAATCTCTTAATTAAGCTGTATATGTGCATAAGTTTATGCAGTAGATTATTTTTCACTTTTTTCTTATCCAAATTTGATGTCCATTATCACAGGGCAAGAACAACCCATTAGGAGTGAAGGCATTCAAACGAACTCCTGCCCAGCGTCACTTTGCCTTTGGAGGTAAGAACAAGATCAGCAGTGCTTAAATCGTCGAATCGAAAATGTACGTGCTGACGGAAAAGATGAGGAATTCAGAGGACGAAAATGAATGACTAAAACATTAGCTGATGCCATTTTCCTTTGCATTTAGGACAATGCACGTAACATTATATTTGTTCTGTGTTTATGTTACAAACAAATACATTGTGTCAAACCTCAGTCACACACATTGACTGTGTACATAACTACGCACTGTATTTCTATTTCTATTCAAATTCCAAACGAAGAACTTAATTGATTATTATTGTACTTTTCAGCTTCTGTAAATTCTGTGATAATTCAATAATTGTTGTATTTATCAGATGTTCATGTGTTACTTTTGTTGAGTACGATGGTACCTACCACTCCTAAGCTTGCATTTGATGTTTTCTGTCTTCAACTTAATTGTTGATAATTTACTTAAGTTGACAGGAAAGCATGCGTGACAGATTGATAATATTATCATCAAGTATCTATTGCTGAAACAATCCATCAATGCGTTTTTTGTTTGTTTGTTATTATTAAGAATCAAACTCAAAAGTTGTTTGTTATTATTAAGAGCCTCAAAAAGTGGATGTTTGATATTATAGCTAATGTGTTGAAAAATTTGGATTTGGATGAAGACGTGGTTTTCTACCAATTTGTGTGATTGATTTTAGTCAAATGCGATTATCATCGAACTCTTTATGATTTAATAATAGTATTAGAGTCGAAAAAAAATTATACTTGAAAGAAAATATACTTAGATCAATAAATGAATTCACATTTGAGACGAGACTATTAAAAGTTGATGATAAACACCGTATAAGTGTGAGCAAATCATGTACTATCTTATATGAGTCTTTTTAATCTAATATTATATTTAGATCTATTATTCTTTAGAATTACGATGTCAAACTCTTAATACCCAAGACAAATGAATAACAATGCATACTTTACTATTTGTTCCTAATACATTTTGAAATAAACCTACAAGATTTGAGTAAGTATATACAACTTTAAGTATTTTTGTCCAAAAAAATATAACTAAAGTATTTATTCAACTAATACTTTGTTTTTCATAATTAAAGTGGAAATTGGGGGGAAATTTACATCTAAATTGTTCTTATAAGTTGTTTTAGAGAGCTACAAAGATAAGTTGAAAGATGAGTTGAATAATTATAGAAGAATGTTTATAGGGGGATGTTAGTCTTTAAATGGAATAGTTCTCCATATTGTGACCCTTAATAGGAGCATAGCTTAGATTTTAAAAAGAGTTTATCAAAAGATAGTAAAGAGTTTCTAAATTGTGAATTGAAAATGTGTATTTGATCAAAATATAGGATCCATTTGTAGAGCTTAATGTACGATAGAAAGTGAATCATTACTTATCATATAAACTATTTTTATATAATTAAAAACAAAATATAATTAAACCTTTACATAATGTGTAAGATGTTTTAATAATTGACGAATAGTTATTGGATTTGGCATGCCAACTCATCCTTTTCCAATCTAAGGGCATCTTTAATTTGTTTTGCATCTAAGTGAATTTCAAACATATGTTTGCATAATTGCGTGGAAGCAAGGTCAACTATACTTTTTATTTATCATCTTTTGCCGTTTGAAATGTTTCATTTATCATTTTACTTAATATATATGTCTTGCATATTACATTACAAAAGTCATACAATTTTGGTATTACACGTTCAAAGTACTTCTGATGAGTAGTAAGTATCATCAAAAGTGATTATACATTTGAGAAAAGTTGCTCAAACATTAATCAAATAGAGCAAATTCATTTAAAAGTTTAATGAAAACTAAAATTTAAAATTTAATCAAGACATGGTGAAGAGAAACTTTAGCATAGATGTTTAGCAACATTATTGGTAGTTAAAATATGCTCTTACTTTCTTACAAAAAACAACAAGCTCAGGAAGCTTAAGATCTAGATGGTTTCATTAACATTTTTCTTCACATTTCTTGCAAAACCATGTGCTTTGACCATCTCAAATGGTGTGTCTTAATATTTTAAACACACCAACAATTTTAATTTTTCTTTTATCAACATGATACAATTTTAATTTTTAATCAGATATATTGATTTTTCAACTCTTTATATTTCATTCTAAAAAAATATTAACATACTAATCCTTGTGGATAAGTTTCTTTTTGTTTTACAGAAAACCAAATTATTTCAATAGAAAATTATAAATTAATCGGACATGTTAGCAATTGTGAACACTTTTGAGTCCATAAAAAAATTTAACAACCGTTTGATCTTGATTATATAAAATAAATGGGTAAACCATATTTTTAATCTTTAAAATTGCCTTCGATAAAAATTTAAATTAGTTCTTGAATGATTAAAATAATAGTTAAATTAGACACTTACGTTATATTATTATAAATTATTTTAACAATAAATTATATCTTCTAAAGATTCAATGATTAAATTTAATTTTTGTTATTGAATCAGAGGTCAAATAGAAACCATCCTTACACCTAATTTCACTCTTATTTTTGTAGCTGGTTGCGCTTGTCCACTCTCATGGGCGCTTCTTACCTCTAGATCTGAGATACTTCCTCTAATAATAGATACTTTATTAGAATATATTGCTATCATTTCTCAATATAATAACAAAATAAGATAATAATTTGTTTCCGTAAGATAATAATGTTGTCCACACGTTGGTGCCTTATTCCCAAAAGCCAAAATGCACAAAATCTTTTATTAGCAAGACTTAAGGATAACGAATCTAATATAAGTTTATATTAAATGAACAATCTTTCTTATAATTTGTATCCAAAATAAAGCGACCCCAATGTCATTTTAGCATATGTCCATATATCCATATATCATGTATGTATTTATTCAATCATAGATCTTAGAATTTTTGGATTAAAAAGAGTATAGTGTTGGGTGTTGGGGACCATAAGGGCAAATACTAATTGTCTCCAACAGCACCTTGATGCAGACTTACAAATTCAATTATCACTCTTTTCTTCCATTTCGTTTTCAAAAAACAGCCCACAAAATGGAACACCACACTTCATAGGGATACCTCTGACACACTGTCCCACCCCACTTGCATTCTATCCTTTCTTAAGTTCTTCTTTATTCCCTTGAGGCCATCTCACCTTTGCTACCATTGGTTCCATAAATTTGTTAGATATGTTTGGTTTGAAGAAATTTCAATTTGTGTTACAAAATTGTCACATTCTTTTTATGATGTTTTCTAAAATTTATATATATATATTTGAAAATAGGAAAGAACTGTTACAGAGGATTCAAATCAAAACAAATGTGTAGAGATCTTCTACATGTTACATGTTACATGTTACAACGATTGAATTATGCATTACTTCGTAGAGCTGTAAGGTTTGAAGAGAGAAATGAGTATATATTTTCTCTATAAGTTTAATAGTTATGAAGCCATTGGAGATTATCTAAATTCTATCAAATTAATGTGCATGAATCTTTTGTAAATGAAAATTTTAATGGCATATATAATGTTTATGCAGCGTGTATATTGTGCAACATTGAAATGCACAATAATGTGTAGCAATATTATCTGCATTGCATTTATGTTTAGCATTAATGCGCAAAAGGAAGAAGCAATGGTACATATAGCTATGATTGATTGAACATCGGCCACGCATAAAACATGCCACCTATACCATTGTGGTGGCCTTGTCCTAATTAACACAAAAGACAACCATCTCTCATAATTATATAATTACATGCAAACTACTCAAATTAAGGAATTTGGTTTTCACAATTCTGATAGAAAGAGTGTTCGGTGTCTGATGTATTCATGACATTGATACATAATTGCATTTAATTAATCAATTTTTTCAAATTATTAATGGTGTCGACGTGGTATTGTCAATGTCATGTCTACCGTTTGTGTCTGGACCTGTACTTGATAGGTTAGGACCACCCCGCATTTCCTTTTTGATCTCCATAATAACTAGCAAAATGAAATGTGCCCTCTTCAATCTTCACTTTCTGGCTTGTGTTATTGTTCCTATTGGTTTCATGAAGTTGAGTGAGATTGTTATGTGATTGAGTGGGAAATGCTGAAATCATTGCTCCAAGATTGCATGACATGTTAGGCAAAGAAGGTGGAGCTGACCAAAGAGGTGGTGGCAATGATGTTCCAATTTGTGAGGAATTTCTACCTAAGTTTATGGCTAACATGGATAAATAATTGGATTTTTCATCATGCATATTATTATTGAGTTTGGTTACTTGGTTCTTATTGAAGTTATGTTGAGAAATTTCATTGGTTTCCATAATTTGGAAATTGGGTTTGGTAATGCATGGATTTTGGATAGGTAGGTTTGGTGGTCTCTGAATGGAAAACATTCCTGGTATGGTTTGGAGGTAGCTGAATTTCCTTTGTATGTTGAGTACTAAATCAAGATCTTCTGCAATCTGAAAATTTTGTGATTATAAAAAAAAGTATTGTGAATAAAAATTAATGTATTTGATCAAATTAAATTAAATATATCAACTTTTGTTAACTCAATTTAAATTTTTTTATATATTAAAATATGAGAGTATTAATGAAATTGTATTTGTAGTTACTTTTATAACTGTCTTTTAAAAATTTTAAACTTTACTTGTTGAATTTATAAAGTTAAACTCCTATAATTGAGCAAGTGAAAGATTTAGAAGGGAAAAGAAGCAATACCTTGTTAAATGAACCAAGTTGTACTAAGCCTTCTCTGACACCAATGACAGCAATAGTCTACCAAAATGAATAGTAATATGATAACATTATTTAAATCAGCTTTGAAATTTTTTGATATTGGCTTGCTATTCACATAACATGAACATGAAGTTTTTTTTTTTTTTTTTTTTTGTCATTATTTGAATCAATTCACTAACCTGAATGCCTGAATTTAACTGAAACTCCCATGCCCTTGGTTGCTGTCAAGTTAAAAAAATATAAATCAAGACATTTTTTATTAGATTTCACAAAAGAGGGATAAAATGTGAAGAACTTTCTATCCTTATTTCTTTCAAAAAGTTACATCCCTTACATGATCAATTGAAGCATTCCAATGACCAATATAGTTAGGTTCACACCCATTTTGAGTGTCACTGTAAATCCATTTGTGACCATTATCTGCTGCAACTTTTCCCACTAATCTGCAGAATATTATACACAATACATCAAATGAGAATTTTTTGTCACACTTCCTTATGGTAAATTCCTTAATGCTACACTTTCTCAAAACACATGAAAAAAATATAGTAGAATATTTTTTTTCTTAAACATGTCAAGAAAGTATGTTGATCTTAAACATTGTCCTGTTTCTCACTCACCCTTCACCATAACTATAAACTTCATGAGACATTTTGAAGAACACATCAGCTCCAAATTTGCCATTCAAGTATCCATTGGCAATCCTCCTTTGCTCACATTCATTAAAATCACAGAATCCATCTTCCCATACAATAATCCTAACAAATAAAACATGCTACTATTAATTTCAAATACAATCACACATGTTTTTCATGTAATATTGTACATGATAATATGATATGTTATAATTTGGTCAAATAACTTGTAACTTAAATGAGACAAATATATATAATATATAATATAATTAGTATAATCATGTTCCATGAAATGAAACATACCAATTTCTTTTATTTCCCTTGGAGCGATCAAGAGAAGTTCCTCCAAATTCCCACCTATAAACATCAACATAAAGTCAAATTTCCAATATTATAAAAAAAAAAATGGGTTATTTGGTTTTAACATTATTATTACTTACCTTGGTGGAGGAAAATTTCTTGGTACTATCCTCCAAAAGACAGCATACACCCATTTGGAAGAATTTGAAGAACTAGGAAATGAGCAAATTGTTCTTAGAGTATGCTGCAAGAGACAATGAAGTAAAGGTAATCCATTTTCCATTGTTCAAAGAGAGAGAAGAGTGAGGGGATAGTGTAGGGAGTAATAGCAAGATTAAAAAGGACCAAAATGTTCAATAATATGTAAATTGGTACCCACTCACTCTATTATGGTTGTATTACTTTATTTCACAGGAGTGTCATATTTGTCTATTTGCCACTTATCAAGAAACCAAATTATAAATTAATGCTAGAAAATAATATTTTTATCAAATAAAAAGTGAAATATACTGATTTGTAAGTGATGTACTTTTCCAGTTTTAAAATATAAATAACTTTTGTTGATTTAAAGTTGTTTATATTTAAAGTCAAAAAGAGGAGTACATACATTTCATAATAATTGAGTAAAAAATTATATTTATGAAAAAAATACTACTTTTATCAAACTATTCGTGTTAGGTGTTGATGCATTATCAATGTCATAAATACACCGTGAAAAATATTGCATTAGAAGTGATACAAATAGTATAAATTAAATAGTACAATTGAAAATTGAAAAGATATTTCATTTTAAGACAATTTTGTGAGTGCAAACTAGCCACTTAATATATGACGAAAAAAATAGTAATTAAATAGTATAATTGAAAAAAAAAACTAAATATTACAGGAAAACTGACAACTACATTTATTTTAATTTTTTCTTTTAAAGGGACACTTATTGTAGAACAAATTGAATATTACTTAGTTCCAAAATATAGGTAAAAATTGATCAAATAAAATTGATTATTTTATCTAAATTTTAAATTAAATACATTCATTTTTCATCATCTTTAGTTAGATTTCGAGAGAGTGAATAATTTTTAGTGGGACCTGGACTTTCCCTTTCAGCTAGGTGACTGATGAGTAAGGGACATGAATAATTCAAATCTTCTTAAAGTGCATGGTTAGAGTTTGATATTTCCATGACTGGCAAAAAAAGGATTCATTCTCTGCCTATGCTACTTGTCTATAACTTGTCCATTTTTTCTTTCTTTCATTTATCAATATAGACAATAGACTTGAAATGATTTCTTAATAAGCCATTGCTTTTGCTTGTGGCACTCAAATCATACATGCATTTTTTTTTATAAAATTTTCAACTTTTACATTCACCAATTATGTATACAAGAGAAAATGGTTAATTAGTTTGATATGAATATTTAGAGTAATAACGAAAGACAGACACACGTATAATAAATAATATTTTGGTCGGATTATGAGAAGTAAAAATCGTAGAATATTATGTAACATGATTTATGAGTTATAATTAGAGGTAAAAATAAAGGGTCTATGATAAATTAAATGAGACTATTTATCTTTTAAGTAGATAAAATATAAAAAAAAAATTTATATATTTAGAACTATCAAGTTATCTATCATGAAAAGATATTTTTAAGCCTATTAAGTCGATTTACTTAAATAAATGTAAATAATATTTTG
>JBBPBR010000005.1:54408317-54420920 GCA_037974775.1 Cicer pinnatifidum | reverse complement strand
AAAAAAAAAAAAAATTATTTTACATATACTACCGATAGTAATTATCGTATATTTAGAAATAATTAACTTATATAATAATTATATTTTGAAGGTAATAAACATGAGTGGTTAAGATAAAGTAATATAATAGAAATTAAACCCTTAAAAAAAACAAGAGAGAAATCACAGTAAATGAATATCTTGTTCACAAACTGAAAAACGAAGAAAGGGCGTTGAAAGAAAGAATTGCATTGGATTGAGAATTGAGAATCGATAATCGATAATCGAAAGAGATCAGAGAGAGAGATCAATGGAATATCTGTTAATTATCATTCAACAATATCTTGGGATTGATTTGAGTTGTGCAATTGGATCTCTTCGTAATGGAAACTTTCCTCACAAACAATGCTTGCTTCCTCTCATTTCCAAACTCCTCGGTTACGCCATCGTCGCCGCTTCCACCACCGTCAAACTTCCTCAGGCACTCCTCTCTTCTATTCTCTCTATTTATCATTTAATTTACGGTTTAGGAAAACAAAATTAATCGATGAGATTTTAATAGTTTCATAGTTTGTTATGCACATGCAAAACCTAACTTATTAAGCAAATTTTTCTAACTGTTTCTCGCTGTGTTAATTCGTGAGTTTTATTTGCTCTATTCACTGGTTCTAAGGAAATATTCATTTGCTGTTAACGAGTGTGTTGTTTTGTTCGATAAATGTTGATTTAAGCGTGTTTAGTGTGAGATTAGTTCTCCTTTGGCTAATTTTGATTTTGAATTAATTGATTTTTTATAATTTTATTTTGGTTACTAGAGAGTTGAAATGTAAATATGCTTGGATATATTCGCGTAGTAATAAATTTGAGGCTAAAATTTATATTTGGATGCACAAACTCCGAAATTCAATTTCAAATTATTATCAATTTTGATGCCAGAAACAATTATACTTGAGAACGGTCAAGCAGGTCAAATCAATTTTATATTTATGGAATCACTTTGTCTTTTGCAAGATTGAATCAAATCATGTACTTATTTTCTTCACAATTTGAAATCAAACTAGGTTTTTTCTAATTGTGTTGATCTTGTGAAGCTCAGATTTTGAAAATTTTGAAGCATCGAAGTGTGAGAGGACTTAGCTTGTTGTCGTTTGAGCTTGAAGTTATTGGATATACCATATCACTGGCTTACTGTCTTCACAAAGGCCTTGCTTTTTCGGCTTATGGAGAATTGTTGTTTCTTTTGATCCAAGGTGCACTTATGTTTTGCAATTTTGTTTTTGCTTATTCTTTGGTGACTATATATTTTTCATCATTCTTCCATTCAACCATTGTGTTATATCATCCACTTTTGAACAGGGTTGAGATGAGGGTTCAATCAAAGTGAGTTGTTACTAAAGAATTGGCTGAAAAGGGAATATAATAAACAAATATAATTCTAAAAACTCTAGCTAGAAAAGATAAGATAGGAATTAATATATTTGTGGAACATTGGGGATATTAGCACTAGTGACAAACAAATTACAGATTCTGACGGATGATGGTTCTGTAGTCATGTGAAAAAGACCTATTGAGATACCAATAAGGATAGTTGATCATGTGGATAATAGTAGTCCAATAAACAAAAGTAGAGCAAGACCAAGTAAACTCTTAAGGGAAACAAGGACCTTAATTCAAATGACCTTTCTACAAACAACTGTTGTAAAATTTGATCATTGGAATTTGGATTTTCTTAGAGATGTAGGCTGGATTGCTTGTGATCCGAAATTCCAAATTGAGCTTGGAATTTTAATAGCTTCTAAAAAAGTTAAACCAAATTTAAACTTCATGCAATTTGTATGACTCTATCTTTTGTTAGATATAGCTATCTTATTTTTCTTGAATTAGTCTAACTTTCTTTGTCCTCTCTGTTTGTGATACAGCGTTTGTATTGGTTGCCATAATCTACTACTTTTCTCAACCTTTGAGTACAACCACATGGATTCGGCCATTGATGTATCCTATTCCTACTTGCTTGCAAAAGCACTGAGTTTTTGTTCTCACATTATGCAATATAATCAAATATTCTCGATCATTTCCTTCATACATTGGTTTTCAGATATTGTGCTGTAGCACCCACTATCTTAGCTGGTCAAATTGACCCTCTTCTCTTTGAGGCCTTGTATGTGAGTAATAACTTCATAACTTTATGTTCACCATGCATTTGCTGCTGAAAGTTTTCTCCAAGTGTGTCTGGCTGTCTGCTGTATTCCTTTGTTAATTCGTAGTGTTGAGCATTTTAGTCTTTATGCATGAAGTTTTTTTAGATTTTCTCTTTCACCAAGGTCCTTTAACCTTTAGCTCAACTCCCTCCCCTCCATTGCATAATTAGTAGGGTATAAGGTGCTCTATGGCCAACATTTCTTGATGCCAGTTTGATTTTTTGCAGGCATCTCAGCATGCAATATTTCTCTTTGCAAGGATCCCACAAATATGGCAAAACTTTTCTGTAAGTGGAAACACGAAGGGCTGTTTTATATTTGTGTTGGAGAAAATACCTAGTTGTCGTGAAGTTTTAAAACTTATTGTTTTCTAGTTTTTACATGCATATATGATACATGATTCTCCGGTCAAAATAGCTTCTTTTTCCCTTTTAGCAAATGGTAAATGAGATATTTTGTTGTACATTTAATTATGATCAACCTGAAACTAGTTAGATAGATATATGGTTATGAAACTCTCAAGCTAACTCATACAAGTTTTCAACTCTTGCTATTAAAATTGAGCTAACTTGCTGATAAAATTGTTTCATGTAAATTTGGGTAGACTCAGATAGACTTGCATATAATCACGAGTTTACAACATAATGGTTATTTCTCCCCTATAAAATTTCATGATATGGCTCCATAGTGCACAAAACTTTAACCTCACCATTGTGAGTACTGAGTGTAGTACTCAATTCCACACATGCATCAATGCAAGAACCATCTGCAAAGGATGTTAATGATCTTGTATTGAGTCTCAACCCCATAGCTCCTAGTATAAACGAAGTGAAGAAATGAGAAACATGAACAAACTCACCATTGCAAGTTTGCAATGAATCCAACAGGCCAACAAGGTGAATGAATTCAACTCAGATGAGCGTGAAAGTCTGAAACCTAGCTCTACTGAGCTTAAGCCAGTTCCATCTAGGGAACCCATTCCTACCATTCTTCTCTCTTAGTAATTTTGAACCATGGTTAATTTGTCCATCAATTCTGTTCTTTTTATACTCTTTTGTTGGCTGAGTTGTGAAAATAATTTGTGACATATTCATTAGAAATGTTGTGAAATTCTGGTCCTGTGACTGCTTACTAAATATTTATTAGAAATGTTGAATAATTACTATGAACATACTGTTAAATGACCTTTAGATACTATGATAGATGTTTTAACCATTACTTTTGTATCAATCTTGAGTTTAATGAGTTTCTGTAGAACCTTGAGTTTGACAACATTGATGACACGACTAACATGGTTTCTCAGTATGATGTGTTGCCATCCTATCTGCATCTTGAAGAAAACTAGGTGCTTTTATTGCTCGTGTAATGAAAGGCTAGAACCCTGTCAACTCTGTTTGATTTGGATGTGCTGATTTTTTCATACTATGCCTCATTGTGCGTTTTAGATTATTTATTTCTGAAATCTTGTATTTAATCAATGAAGTATGTCAGCAATTTGTTTTCACCATTCTTATTTGTCACTGGTAAATCTGGTCTGTGCAGAATAAAAGTACAGGGGAGCTTAGCTTCTTAACTTCTGTTATGAATTTTGGAGGTTCAATGGGTAAGCCAGTACATCTTTAATTTAATAGAATTTAGGTTACAGTTTTCATTTGTTGGCATACTAAAGTTTTTGTTTATATTTGCTGCAGTTAGAGTATTCACCACCATCCAAGAAAATGCCCCAAAAAGTGGTATCCTTTCTTAGTTTGTTTTCATCATCATTTCTTTTGTTTTTGTTATCATCATTAATGAATATCAAATCAGTTATTGGTGGTAATAGTAGCGCTTTAAAAAGTAAGGACCCGTTCGATTGCAAGATGTCTCTATCTCAATTTTGACTACAGAAAAATAGAAACAGTTTGAAGAAAGTTTCAGTAGTCCTCTTCAGCCAAATTTATTTACTGTACACAATCCTCTGCAATAGCTTCGCTGTAAATTTATTTACATTCTTTCTGTCTATATTGCCACTCAAACATGCACCCGCAGATAGGACTGAATAGTTATCTTCCCCTTTTGCCTCACCTTTGATTCTCAGTCTTTGTTATTGCTTTCCTGAAATTGTTATCGTCCCCTATTGTTGCCTTGATAACTTTGTTTCCATCTCATTCAAGTTTCCACTAACTCTTCTCTGCAAGGAAAGCAGGTCCCCACCTCTTCTCTTTTAGTAAACCTCTCGGTCCAAAAATCAATTGTTTGATCCATGTTTTCCATCTTCAATATAGAAACCACATTTTTTTATGTGAATGTTTTAGCAATTAAGCTTGAGAAATCCCAACAATATCAGGTTCCTTTTCCTTTTGTCTTATGGGTTCATGTGCATCTTAGATTTTCTTGAACTTTTCTCGGGCAGTATTTTTGTGATTGTGCCATTATGGATGAGTTTATAGTGCATGAATGTTGGAGTTAAGCTAATGGCCGAAAGGTGTTTTAGTTGGTCCTGGAGAAAGAACTGTCGGATTTTCATGCCTTGATGGTAGATATTGTTAACACAGTTTACATCAGAACAAGTGTCTTGCCTGTTCGGTTTAAATTTCTGTGGAAGCTGATGGGAAAAACCACATTCCAAGGCACTTTTTACCAAAACCAAAGAAATATAGCCTTGATCAAACTCCCATTTAAGAGCCTTCCCAACGCCATAACTGATAAGACCCCAAATGAGATTATGGGCTCAGAGGTACAGTCAGTGCATTGGCTGCCTAGGCCCACAGTGTGGAGAGTTTATGTTAAATAGAGAAGGACATAATGGGAATATCCACGTGAGTGAGAGTGAAGAGAAAAGTGGTAAATGAGTTGTATAAGGATGATGAGGGGAGAGGGAAAGGTATCAAGTAGAATAATTCACTTTGTTAGGGGCAGAGAGCATTGGTTCTCTGAAGGAGCTTAGCTTTGTGGACAATAGGATCTTCATCCTATTGGATTTTTTCCTTTGATTTTCAGAAATAATACACTCTATATTGTCCATTATTGCTCTGTTTTCTTCCATTTACTGTTTATGTAATCTGGGTTTGCATCAATAACAAACAGGCACATTTTGAAATTTTGAAATACTGGTTCTAAAAGCTGTTTCCCATTCTCGTCTTCCCCCTTTCTATGAAGCTGTTCTAAAATCTGCATTTGAAAATTTGAAGACAAAACTAGCCAGAGTAGAGTGAAACACTTTGTAATTTGAGTGTTAGGATTTGGATACTCATCTCTCAAAAAAATTAAATTTTTCTTTTGAGAGGGAGATAGAGTAACAGTTTTATTGCAAGATTTATGGCCCCCTACACCAGAAAACATAGGTTCCTGTTCGATGGAATTTGTGAGAGCTTTACCTCTTGTTCATTATTTTGTCACAGAGATACATAATAATTTATTTATCAAGTCACATTCATATACAGATCTCTTGGATGATCTAATGAATAAGATTGTAGATCACTCAAGAACTCAAAACACTATAGACTAGCTTTTCTTAACCCTTATGAAACAGAAAACCCAAAGTTAATTTTTTGTTGCTTATATATACTTGTGTAAAAATGTTCTCTGATGCCAACTGTAAATTTCTAATTTATACTTAGAAAATGGTTATTTTTCAATAGTTTCTTCCTTTTCAAGTTTGTTACTACTATTGAAATCCACTTTCATAATCATATTGTTTCTATCATTTTGTTGATGAAGTTGAACATATTTTACTAAGTTTTTATTATTCCAGTATGTCGAAACAAACTTTTGGGATTGTGTCTACTCAGGCATTTGGCAATGTTTAATTAGCAAACTTATTTTTTTTCTTGTTTGAAAATCATGTTTTTCATCTTCTTGACTTCCAAAGGTCTGTGCCTAAGTTTTATTGACATTTTTGTGTCTGTATAGCAGTCTTGCCCGCAGTGCATTTATTTCTTGACTGTGTTATGTATAATAATTATGAATGTTTCCTTAATTCTTTTGAAGTTCTACTGGGCTATGCAATTAGTGTTGCAACAAATTTTACCATCTTAAGTCAGATGGCGATGTACCAAAAGCCTCAGGCTGCAAAAGAGAAGAAAACAAAATAGTATAACTACCCCTCCGTTATTCAACTCTCAACAGGCACTGCTGCATGCGTAGGGAATACACAGAATTTTCAGTCTTGAATTGATTCACTGAACATTATATAATTTCAAGTGCTGATGGGTGAATCATCTTAAGTTAGACAAGGTTGCATAAGTAACAGGTGTATGTTGTCGTTTTATTTTAGAACCTGAGACTCTTATGCTTAATTATTGTCATTTTCTATTACGCGATAATTTACAGGATGACTACAGGTTCAGAGTAAGAATATCTTTCTTGTAGTTCTGTTTCTCTTTATATGGCCATGTGATTTATTACTCATTCAAGCTAATCAGTTCTCTTGGGAGGCATCAATTTAGTAATGTATACGTGTTGAGTAATGATGAAATAACAACAGAGTATAACGAAGCTTTTGGTTTCGGCTCATGATTTGTGAAGCTAAAATGTCCACACATGCCCACAAGTGAGAAACTTCCCGCGGGAAGAAAAAATGTCACGACATTATGAAATTATACCCGTATTTTGGTAAATCTAATACATAATCATAATCTACTATAATATTGGTAATCTATAAATAATTTTTCCATAATTCTTTTGACTTCACTTGCGAATATTTAGAAAAATAATCGTATTTTTAAAATATAAAATTAATCAAACAAGAATTTTATTAGAAGTGAATTATTCGATTTCTTGAAACGAAATTATCGACGTGATGTCATCAAGACTACAAAATATCCTACAGCAACCACAACCTTTAAAAGGTATATTAGAAAAATAAATTTGGATCTGTCAAATGAATATGAATGATATTGAATTGAGGGGTCTCAAAGTTGTGAGGGATTTTTCTCATCCTTTGACTTTAAATGTACACATCTGGAAAGAATATATAGTTTCAATTAAAACACGTTCCTATAAATTATATCGTTTGAAAATAAACTTTTAAAAGATGTAGTTTAAATTTGTATGTTCACATCATCAAAATGATGCAACTGACAAGTTTGTCAGCAATATGCTTGTTGTGGGCCTCATTCAGTGTAGTGTAACTTTTGCAATTCATTTAACTTAACAAGAAAACAATGATAATTGACGGTGTTGTACTATTGACAAGGACTTTCAATAAAATCACCATCTCTAATAAATATCTCATTCTAACTACAGATGGATTATAGATCTATTATCTTCACTAAATTACATTTGAAGTGACGATAACATCAAGAAAGTGTGAAAGAAATAATTTGATTATACACTTGAAAAAGACGACCTTTATAACACATAGAAGACGTGTTGGCCAATGCCCATTTCAATCAGTTAAGAATATAAAATCTAGATCCTATCTTAAGGATGTTTGTTTTACTCCGTCAAACAGAAAAGTATGTTTGTTTTACCGGTGTCTTATGACATCCTCATTTATAGTGTAAGTCGACATGCCCATGTTGAGCAATTGTGGGAGGCGTTGAGGAAACATTATTTTGAGGGTGAAATTGCAAGAAATCTAGTTTTGGAATGGATCAATTAGGATACATATAAGCCATATTATTTCTGACACAGACATATCGGTTGATCCAAGCAAAATAAACAACGGTGTTGAATTTTTTTAATATATCGTCGTAATAATAAGATCATGGATGCAAGATCAGCCAATTCACACTCTAATTTTGTATTTAAACCCAATTTATCAAAGTCATAACTTGAACGGTCTAATCTTAATGTGACAACCCAAATCGTGTAATTTCGTTAAATACATTATTCTCTAACCCACAAGATTCATCATACCAAGATGGCGTGACTGCTTCAATTGCATGGAGGCTGCAATTCTAAGAGAACTTTTGATCCCCTTCTCAAGAATCTTGCTTTCTTACACAATGGCATCAGTAGCAGTCACCAAGATCTATCCAGAAAACAAGGAATATCTTTTGCCATTCAATATCAAACTCATAAATCAAACAAAACCCAGACATCCTTAACCTCCATCTTATACACACTGTAGTAGTGTCCAGTGCATCTAGGAATTCAACCAAGAAAATCATCAAGCAAATCCAGACAAACAATATATGATATACACAGGATGAGTGAGACGACCCGTGAGTGAGTTAATCAAACAAAGTATAGCACCAACAACAACTGTAGAGGGAACAAATGTCATTGACACTTAACCGTGAAGATTCAATTCAAAAGCTAATAAACACCACAGGGCAAAAATTTCAAATTTCAAATTCCAAATGTTTTACAAGATATAGAAAAATCAAATGATACAAGACAATAATAATGTTGAAAAATGATCAAAGACAGCTAGCTTACTTATGCTCTCTGTCTCTAACCATGGCGAGCACTAGTGTTACCACCTGACCATCTTCTCAATGTACTAGCAACTATATTCCTCCCAGACAAAAGTCCTAACCTTTGCTTGAATGAACTTGAACGAACAGTACTTCTTGATGCATTACTTGCCGATGATGACGCTGCTGTGTTGCCAGGCATTGGAGGAAATTCTATGCCAGTCTCTTGTGCTCCACCATCACTAGCACTAGCATCTTGGTGTTCCGCTTCGACAGTATCCAAATTAACAGCAACCGAAACCCTAGTGAGCCTCAACCAATCACCACCCTCGGGGGTAACACCCTTACACTTCTTAACCTTCACTTTCACCAAATTAGGGCACCCATTTGCCAAAGCTTCCATCCCATGATCAGAAACAGGACAACTCTTAATGCAAAGTTTCTTCAAAGCCAAACACTTAGCAGCAATGCAAGATATCTCAGGATCACCAACAGTATCACTTGCACACAAAGCCAACCTCTCTAAATTAGGGCAATTAGATGCCAACATTTCCAAACTAGCTTTTGTAGGGTTAACACCAATAAGCACCAATTCCTGCAAATTAGGGCAAAATTTAGCAACAGCAATTAACCCTTCATCCCCAATCCGATTTGCCTTCCAACCATCGATGTGAAGCTTCCTCAAAAGCTTGCATCTTTCAGCAATTGTAACAAGTCCAGTATCAGTGCATTCAGGTGTTTTAACAAGATGCAAAATCTCCAAATTGGAACAGTTTGAAATAGCTTGCAATCCAATATCACTAATCTGAAGCCTCTCAAAGTGAAACTCAACAATCATGCTCTTAACCCTTTCCGCCATGAGCTGAAAAAGCGTATCCCAATCACCCGAACATCGAAAAAGCTTCAATGTCTTTAGATTCTTAGCACCAAGAATCAATGAACCAAAACACTGTCCATTGTAAAGCTCTTTCAAACAAATTGTCTTCAACGACGCCGAGGCTACACCCGGCCCAATCGGCTCCGCCACCGCAGTCTCCGCAATTCCACGGAGGCGCTTCACCGACAATTCTTCAAGTGCGGCGCAGTTATCAAGAATCGCGTTCATACCTTTGGATCCAAAAGTGCAAGATCCACACGACAGTTTCTTCAATCCTCTACAGTTCTTAGCGAAACCTTCCATTCCAGCGTCGGTAAGTTCGCGACACGCGCGGAGCTTAAGGCGCGTGAGATTAGGGCAACGCTCGGAGATCAAAACGAGAGCCTCGTCTCTTATGCTAACAGATCTACGATCGCATTTCAACGCGAGTTTCGTAACCGAATCGAATCGAGTAAAGAGAGAATCAATTACCGGAAGAAGATCCAATTGCGCGTTTAACGATAAACGTTGACGGCTCTGTCCTTCAACCAGAAGCCACCGCCGGCAGACGAGTGAACACCGGTTCCGATCGGCAGAGCTCAGCGACTGAAACACTATAGCTAAACACTCGTCAGGTAGATCTGATATATAATCGGAGTTTTCACCATGAACCGGATCTCTGTTATCATCATCGTCTTCTCCGGCGGTCATCGGAAACACTAAGTCGGTAGATCTGGTTGTTTTTGTGGTGTTTGTAGATCGATGGCCTTGTACGCTTTCCCGGCGGTTAGCGACGGTGGCCGTGGAAGCTGTTTGGCCCATCCACGGCTGTGATGAACAATCAATAGAACGAAAGGAACGGTTGAGATTGAAAGTTGCAGGATTCGTAATTCGTAATAGAAACTAGTTTCTCTCACTAACTCTGTGTCAGATTCAACATCTTTGTATCGTTGTTTGGGAATTTTTTTAGAGTTGAATAGCGGATTTGAAATCAATGTTCATTTTAGTTTTCTTTTTATATTTTTGTTAGCGTTGTGTTTGGTCTTTGGTGTGTGTGTGTGTGGGACTCGACTAATAAGGTGGACAATTTTTAGAAAAGAAAAGTAGTGGTGTCGTCGACAATAATATATAATAATAATAATAAGGTATGGGAGACCTCATTGGATTGCCGTGGGGATTTCTATTGATTTTGTGCCACGTGTAAATTAGACGGAAGTTGCAGGCGGTTTTGTGAAATGTTACAGTTAACTGATGGAGACTGGTAGCAGAGGATACGACGGAGCGCAACTCCCAAGAAGAAGTCTTACGCGCACCATATATACCACACAGATACACATTTTTTGTAATCTTCAAAATATCAAATGTTGTAGTTTTGTCATATACATTAATTATTTGTAGACACATCTAAAACAAATATTATGTATTTGATCCATTACGGAAAGTTGTAAATTCACACGAAGATTTAATAATATATTGATGTATAATTATATTATATTTATATATATATATATATATATATATATATATATATATAAAGTGCTTTTTTTTTGGTAAGGCTAATATAGAAATGATTAAGATATTCTTTATTATTATGGAATAATTGTTAAATCATTTTCAGGTACATCTTGAATCTTGACCCGGAGACATATATAGGTATTATAAAACAATTAATAATAATAATTAAACAAGTGAAGTTTGTTTTTTTGAAAAGAAACAAATGAAGTTTCAAAAAATTTCAATTGCTTGATGAAGGATTCAACCAACGTACAATTGCAATTTTGAATTTTGAAATTTGAAGTTCCAAAGTTTCAACTAAAACATCAAAAGAGAACTTCTAGTTACTCGCACTCGTGACCGATCTGTTTGTTTAACGGAGTTCCTCACTC
Source organism: Cicer pinnatifidum (assembly GCA_037974775.1). NCBI lineage: Eukaryota > Viridiplantae > Streptophyta > Magnoliopsida > Fabales > Fabaceae > Cicer > Cicer pinnatifidum. Next base: position 54,409,657 of record JBBPBR010000005.1, on the reverse strand, counting down.
ACACAAGAAAATAAAATTATTTGTCATTATATTATAATATTTATTTTAAATCTCCAGAAGAACCTTCTAGTTTCAGGTTTATTAAGACCTATTCACAATATATTTACTCACACGCATTTTCTTTTTGTTTTATATACATACTTTAAAATTATTTTTTATTTTTTTATATGTAATCATATAAGTGGTCGAATAATTTATTAATTACATATCTTGATAATGACTTATTGTTGAGAATAAAAAAATTTTGGAATATGAAATTTTTATAGTTTCCACCAAATATAACGGATCTTATATAAAATTTAATTAATAAAAAAAAGTGTGTTAAAGAGTGTCTTAAGGATATTTTTTAAATCAAAATTATATCTACAATCTTTTAAGTTTAATTCAATTTTTAATTTAGTTTATTATGTTTTTTACAGAAAATCTTTAATATTTTTTTTTGTTTTAAAATCAATTATTTATGTTGTTTTTAAATAACGTGAGATACGATTTCATTATATAAAGTCATATAGATGTATTAAGTATTCATATATTATTAATTAAATTATAAATATGAAAAAATTTAGAAATTAAAAATTAAGTTTTTAAGGTATTTTATTTTGATTTTATGAGTACTAGTCATTTTAAATTATCCTATCATATGACATATTATTTAAAGTATGTCGTGTTGTTATTTTTTAGTTAAAAAATCATAAAATAAAATAAAGCTAAAATTGTCAATTTTTAAAATAGACTAATTTCATAAATTAATAAAAATAAATAAATTGAAATTGTAATTGTAATTAAAAAAAAAACACATAAAAAATAGAAAGATGATTGTGTGCAGTCATGGCAGAAGTAGAGGGAGAAGGGCATTATGGAGGAAGAGTTTTTTCTCTTCAGCTTTCTTAGGATTCTGCTAGCTTCTCCAATACCAAAATTTCAGTTTCGATGGTGATTTCAATTTATAGGATTTTATAAATTGTACCTCTCAGTTTGTGTATAATTGTAAAGTGTGAACACATTTCACATTTTTTTTTTTAATTTCTAATATCAATGAACTATTTTTTTTCTCTAATTTTTTACTTTTTTTTTGTTTTTTTATTAAAAAAAAAATGATTTCTTTACAAATGGAATTTTGAAGTAAAAGTGTGGGTTTGGGGAGAAGTATTAGAGTGATCTTGGCTCGATTATAGATCTAATCTCATTTTTATTAATAAATAATTTAAAAGATGAATACATATTTAATAGTAAATTATAAATTATTTGACATGTCATCAATTTTAATTTTCAAATATTTTTTATGAAAATTATAAATTAAAATCAAAGTGATATATATTTACATGAATCATTCGCATATC
>JBBPBR010000005.1:54366622-54377757 GCA_037974775.1 Cicer pinnatifidum | reverse complement strand
ACTTTAAAGTTATCAATACTACAAAGGCATAAATATTTTAGACACTTTAATTTTATGATATTTGTACTATGTTATAATGAATGTTGAGAATTTATTCACAAATTAATTTTTAGTTTTAGCGATTATGAAATTATACCGTAAATATATTTTACTAATTTGAATCAATATTGTCCTGTTTTAGTAAAAAAGGAACATACAACTAATTAATTGTAAGGAGCAAATATTATTAGTTAACTATGTATCTAATAGATATTTTATTTGTTAGTAAAAAAGAGGTGTTTTCTTTGTTTCTCAAACGAAATAGAGACTTCAATTTATAAATGAGATAAACATATATAGTTTTGTATTTCTTGGTTAAAAGTATTACAATATGTTTGGAACAAGAGGAAAAGGAGAAGAGAAGAGTGACTCCACAGAAACAAAATGTATTTTTCAAAATCTGTTCCATTTGTTCATATCCATAAAATGTGAAAGAGATAGAAAAATATGAAGTGGGTCCGACTAAGATTGTTTCTCTACATTTTGAAAAGACATGGAAGACTTTTTCCATACTATTTTTTGTCATATTTACAATTTTGGGTTGTTTTAATCATTTTCAAAATATACCACTTTTTTCTCTTATTAGTTTTTACATAATCAAGCAAAGCAAAAGAAAACTTTTTACCTTTCATTCTTTTTGAGATGGGCCTAAGGCCCATTCAGGCAAGTATCACACTCGATAGGTCCAAACTATATATGAAACTCTCAAAACTTTCTTTGTTCGTGGATCTTAACTCTAACGGGCAAAAATAAATAAAGGGTGGAGGTCTCAATGCAAATCGCATTTCATACCATATACTTTAAGTAATTTAAATATGTTTTTGATCTTTTTAAATATAATAATTTTTTAATTTTGTAAATTTTTTTATTTGGATTTTATTTATGAAATATTAGAAAAATTTATTTTTTAGTCTTTAATGTTAAGTAGACGTTACAAAAACGTTAATCGACAAAGGGAAACGTGGACCAAATATTTAAATATGTTTTTGGTCTTGTAAATATAACAATTTTCATTTTTAGTCCTTGCAAAATATTTGTTTGGATTTTATCCATGCAATATCTAATAACTTTATTTTTTGTCCTGAGATGTTATAGAAACATGAGCCGACAAATAGAGTAATATGTAAATCAATCGTAACACTCTAATGAGAATATTAATTTAAACATTAGAATAATTTATATACTTATTTTTATTTGTTATTTAAATATTATTTTGGTTAAATTTGTTTAGAATAATTATTTAAATTTGTATTTCTATTGGAGTTTGTCTACTTATTTTATTTGAAATAAGTATACAAATTATTTTTATTTATTATTTAAATATTTTTTTTATTAAATTTGTTTAGAATAATTTTTTGCATTTGTATACTTTTTTCTAATAAAATAAGTTTTTTAAACAAATTATTCTAAATAAATTTAAATAACAATTTTTATTTATTTAACTAAAATAATATTTAAATAATAAATAAAAATAAATATACAAATTATTTTAATATTTAAATTAACATTCTCATTAGAGTGCTACGATTGGTCCATATTTTCTTCTATTTGGTCGGCCTACTTTTTGTAACGTCCATTTAACGTTAATGACAAAAAATAAAGTTTTTCAATATTACAGAATTAAAATTAAAATAAATATTTTTCATGAATTAAAACTAAAAATTATTATATTTACAAAAACAAAAAAATATATGTTACTCTTTATCAATTAACGTTTTTATAACGTTCAATTGACGTTAAGAACTAAAATAATTTTTTTATATAAAAGAAATAAAATCTAAACAAATTTTTTTATAGAGACTGAAACTAAAAACTGTTTTATTTAAAAAAGAATTTAAATCTACTTTAGTAAATCCTAAGATTATATTCAAAAATTTATTGTTGGAAGAGAGAAACTATATACATTCTCAATTCTTAATCTATAATATTGTTATACTCAACTGCTCACTTAATCAAATATTTACTCGAATTTCTAAAAAAATCACCTTATTTTCTATGATTTTTATTTAAAAAACCAAACATATCTTTTAGTGCTATAGTAATTTGAAAAACTAATGTGGCAATCTAAGCCATATACTTTTTTGAAAGCAGTTCCACAAAATAGAACATTTTGTATTTTGGGAGTGATTCTAGGTAGCTAGTTTGGTGTCAAATCACCAGCCATGAAATTATTATTGGTGGGTCTCTCTGCCTTACTCTGCATACCACCGAAGCCACCTTTGATTTATGTTGCAACTTGTTCGTTTAGACATTCATTCAGAGGTCCCTTCAGAATACAAAAAGTTAAAACATATCAAACACAAACAAAGTATCACATGTATATCTTACAATATATAGCAAACCCCCCGACAAAGATTTTTCTTTTTTTAGCAACAGTTTTAAACTGATTCGTATCTTGTGATTCATTATGATTTATAGTGGCCTTCATTTATTATATGAATATTATGGATACCGCATGCTCACATACAGTGGAACTTCAACTCCATGAATTCGTTTACGAACGATAATATTTCACTTTTACTTTTAACTACTTATAAAATTAATCGATCATAATTTATCAAATGTATATAACTTTTTATATTAATAATATATATAATTAAAATTTAATTTATTTTTAATTGAAAATTATTAATTATTTAAAAAATATTATTAATGTGCATGATTCAGTGTATGCTTCCAAATTAGTTCCTATGTATATTGATAGTAGGATAGACATAGCTCCTTATTTTGTTGAAGGCTAGCTATAGACACGTCTTGTAAGGAAGTGGCTATTTCTACCACCAATCTAAGCTTGAAGTTTCGTCTAATATTAATAGACACGTTATTTAATTTGGTTGAAGGCTATATAGTCTCTTTATTTTTCGTCTACTTTTATATTTAGCTTTCAACCAACATTGTTCGTCTACTTTTATATGTTCGTGAAAAAACATATAAAAGTTTCGTCTACTTTTATATTTAGCTTGAATTTTTTTTTTTTCAAATCATGTACAAAATGACTTAATATATATTAGAATTAGTGACGAGTTTAGTGAAATCACATTTGATACTATAATTTTTTAAAACTAAAGTGTAGTTTTTCTCAAAATTATGGTGTCATAAGTCAAAGCGGAGACAAATCTAGCTAACACTTAAACTGTATAAAAAATTAGTACTTAACGATTTTTAAATTGTTTATTATTTTATTTAAGGATTTTAAAATTATGCTTATGTACTAGGAATATTAGAATATCACAGTCTAAAGTATAATTAGAAAATTTATACAAAAAATTATGAAAATAAATATTTGAAAACCATAAATATAATAAGCCAATGTTGTTTCTACTCCACAAATTATGCATATTAGGAATTGCTGTATAAAAACCTACCTTAATTGTGCAGCTAAAGTTATTTCTCAATTCTGTAAAAATCAGTTTGAATTTAAACTCGTATATATCAATGTCTTGCAAATATCAACTAAATTAAATTGTATTTATGTGACTGAAAAACAGACTTTTACCTCTTCATAAAAATGTTAGGAAAACATGAAAATGCATGTAACCCATGAAGAACTACTTGGACTAAATCCATTAGAAATATATATAAAAATAATTTAGTTAGAAAATAATTTAAAACTTCAAAACACAGACCACAAAATGCAAAGATTCTATCTTTATTAATACGGTTAGAGACATAGATACTCACTGACTGGGCTCCAGAACACTCTGTCAATCGTATAATTATTAAATACAGAGCCTTTATATGGTCCAAGCCATGTTGAGCTTGATTATTCATGAAATTGCTATGATCCAAAATGCATAAATACCTTCGAAAAATGCAATTATTTATTCTGATCTTGTACGGTCTAATTCAAAGTGGCCTACTATGTCTCCTGTCATTTTCACCTACATGAATCTAACATATAAGAAAATCTTGTTTTCATATATAGTATTTAGTTATTTACTCAATTTCACTTTAAATTAATAACCATAATTTTTAGAAACTAAGTGACATTGATAACTTGATTTTATAAGCTCTTCACATGTGATGGACCTTAATACGTTCCTTAACATGGTTGTGGTGCAATGATGTATGGTGTGGTATGTACTTAATCAGCATTTTCTCATATCAAAATATTCTGAAAAAAATAATTTAGTTAGTACACATGTCAGTGTATTAAACATAGAAATTTTTTATTAGAAGTTGTGTATTTAATTTCTCTAGAATTGTGCATTTATTTTTAAAATATAATTCCTATTTGTAGAATATTTAATACATATTTTGTGTCTAGTCCATCCGTTGCAACAAAAATAAATTATAAAGTATAATAACATGTATTATCGGGATATAATAACAAAAATAAATTTTAGTGCCCTTATTTTCTTTATTTCTTAACTTCATTGTTAAATAACATAGTGAGTATTAATGATGCCCATTTTAAATCATATTTCTTCAATTTGTTGCAAGAGATGGTCTTCTCTTTAAATTTTGTACCGCAAAAAGTGTCTCTCTTTTAAAGTTTTATTTATTTTTAACTTAAGATTTGAAATTTCCATAATACATTTCTACGTCCAAATACTATATATAAAGTTTTATGAGGAAATAATTTGTTGGATGGTTGAAATAGGCAAATTCTTATGTCGTATTAGTTTTTAATGTTAATATTAATTAATTCTTATAAAATTAACTTAAAAAGGAGAAGAATATAATTATCACTTTATCTCTCTCGGGTACCTTTTTTGATCAGTTTTCTTGGGGCTTTTCCCATATCTCTTAACTCTATAATTTGAAGAGAAACAAACACGAGACAGAATTATATTCCTTTTGAAAATTTCTAATTGAATTTGAGGAAGATAATTATTTTGTTACTTTCATACAAAAGTTATTTAATTCTCACTTCAATTCCACCTTTTTTTCTATAAATATTATCACTTTGGAATTGTGTTCCACATAAAACGGTAGAATTCATATGAGTTTCATTCAATAAATGACTAAGTGTTGAAAAGAGAGTTTCTAAGTTTGTCTCTTGTCGCTTTAACTTAATTAATTGATATAAAAAACACTGGAGTTTAGTTATAAGAATTTAATATTATATAACCTTAATAGAAGAATATCAAATCTCATTGAAAACGGTTAAAAAATGTTCACTAGTTCCAATTTAATAATAATATCCCCTTTGTTGTTTTTAAAAAAAAATATGGATATAGAAAATAAATTGTAGAAAAATAATAAACTATATAAAGGTACTATTAGAAAAGCAAAAAAATAGTTGAATACACAAATATTCATGATAGTTTTATCAACATTTGTCCGATTAAGGTTATAAATGGATATCAATGTAATTAATGTATAATTATTGATTGATGGATATTACTGTAATAAAATTAAATAAGTAGTGTTTTCATCAAACAATTAAAATAGTTTTTAGATGATACAATTTACTATAAGATAAGATAGGATGTACTCTCAAAATAATTATGCTTTCAAAATTTGAAGTCTAATTTGAATTTTTATGTGATTCAGGAATTAAAGTGACATCATTATACTGGTATGAATTTTACATTGCTGTTTTTAAAAACAAAAATTATTGCAATTTGTTAAGTTGGGCCCATTTATTAAACAAGTTGGACCTCCATATACTTTTTGAAGGATAACGGGCTAATCGCCAAAAATTTAAAAATAACGTCACAAGTCGTGTTTGTTTACAAGTATATTCACGCTTCACGCTCGTTTGAAATTTGAAATTCAAATAAAGGTGTGCCCCATAAAGTGTTTTAATGATTTTCTGAAGAAAAAAAATTTCAGTATTATTATTGATAAAAAAAAAATAAGTTTAAATACACATTGATTTCTTTTATTTTGACTCAATTAAGATTTTAGTCTCCTTATTTTTAAACTTGAATTTTTGGTTTCACTATTTTACAATTTTCAAGATTTTTCTTTAAAATCTAATTTGAGACTTATTTTTATAACATGTCATATTCATTCATCGTTGATTCGAACAAAATCAGATGATAAAAAATTCTATTACAGTTTTTTTTTCAATTTGATGAGAATAAAGTAAATATATAGACGTTGTAAAGTTGTTTTAAAACTGGATAATACAATGTGACATATTGAATAGAAATAATCAAATAATAATGTAGAAACACAATAATACACTAATTTTGCACTCCAACTTTATTCATTAAATGTAAATCTATTCTTCAAAAATCCATAATTTTTTTGTCCATCAACAAGTTATATTCATCAAATCAAATGTAATCTTGCATCATTAACAAATATGATACACTAGAAGAAGAAAAAAAATTCAAATTTTACTAAAAAGTTGAGATCCCAATCATATAGTATAGAAAAATGTACAATAACTGAAGGGGTATTTAAGTTAAATACAATTCAGAAAATAAAATGATTAGCAAATTTGTAGCCTTTAGATTAGAAATGTTTTTGTACTTCTCTAAAAAATTAAGAATGTGTTTGCACGAATGAAATATGTTATTTTTCCTCTTTTTTGTTGAAATAAAATAGTTTAAGTAAATAGAGACAACATTAAAGAACGAGAAAATCTAATTCTCAAAAAGTGTTTAAATACGTACCTACATATTACCCATCAATAAAATTTTCACACATGCAGTAGAATTTAGGCCTTGGTTCTTGTGAAAGATTAGCTAAATTCTTACCTTCTAATATTGACTTATGTGAATGTGTGCCTCAAATCATTTAACTAAAGTTGGTTAAACTTTAGTGGTTGTTATAACTACCTTTAGCCAAGTTAGTTATGATAGGTGGTTAGTTAGTTTGATTTTGTATACTATAAATAATGCTGTAATATAATTGCAGCTGTGTGAAAAAAAAGTAAAAAAGTGGTGTTAACAGCTGTGTGGTGTTAAGAGTTGAAGTGGTAATAGCAATGTCGATGTTGTTGTAATAGCAAGAGTGAAAAAACTAAGTGAGGCATATGCAATTCATGATTCATAGAAAATCAGAGAGAGAAGATTAAAGGGAGAAAAGAAAGATTGAGAGAAAGGCTAGTATTCATGGGTCATAAATAGTGATAGATACTTGGAGATCAATCTTGAGAAGGCTTTAATCTTGTAACGTTCAATCATTCATAGTGGATTAATCTTGCTTGCTTGCCCGTGATGTAGGTCTGATCAATTGAGACCGAACACGTAAATTTTTGGTGTTATTCTTTCCTTATCCTTCTTTATTTTCGTTTGCATTGATAGAGAAAACTGGTTTTAGAAAACTGCAGAAGGAAAAACTGTTTTATACAAAACTGCAGAAAACGGAGAACGATAATCAGTCTCCATTTTCTGGTTTTCTGAACACTCTCCGTTTTCGTTTTTTCTCTGCAATTGTTAGTTAATCTAAGTTGCGGATCCCAATATTGTTTTAACAATTGGCACCGCCTGTGGGAAAGGGAGTAACAATGGTTGGAACCACAATATTCGACACTGAAAAATTCAATGGATCAAATGATTTTGGTCTATGGAAGATAAAGATGCATGTTGTTCTGGTACAACAAGGCTTTGTGAATGCGTTGAAAGGTGAATCGAGTCTTCCTGCAACAATGACTGCATGAAAAAAGGAAGAACTGATTGAAAAAGCAAAAAGCACAATCATCTTGTGTCTTGGAGACAAAGCTTTGAGGGAGGTTGCAAGGGAACCAACAACAACAGCCTTATGGCTTAAACTTGAGTCTCTCTACATGACTAAATCAGTTTCAAACAGGCTCTTCTTGAAACATCAAATGTTCTCTTTTAAAATGGATGAAGAGAAACCAATTACAATACAACTTGCTGATTTTAACAAGATCCTTGATGATTTAGAGAATTTAGAAGTCAAACTAGATGATGAAGACAAAGCTCTAATCTTGCTTAGAGCACTGCCAAGTTCATATGAACATTTTAAGGATGCTATAATGTTTGAAAGAGAGCAAACAATTACTCTTGAAGAAGTGCAACCCTCCATCCGGACAAAGGAAAGTTATGAAATAATTGAGTTCAAGAATGATAATCATGCTGAAAGTCTGAATGTAACTAGAGGAAGAACAAACAAGAAAGGATCAAATGAAAATAAGCATAGGTCCAATTCAAAATCAAAATTTGTCTTGGCATATTCTTAAGAGCAAAGGCTATGAATACATTATCTTGATATTGAGTCAAGGTGGAGAATTGTGGTGATAAGTCTCAAATAGATTATTTCATGTAAAGCATAAAGCTGGTACAATGGCAGCAATAACAATGATGAAGTTATTCTGATATTGAGTCAAGGTGGAGAATTCTGAATGTATGCCTCAAATCATCTAACTAAAGTTGGTTAAACTTTAGTGGTTGTTATAACTACCTTTGACCAAGTTAGTTATGGTACGTGGTTAGTTAGTTTGATTTTGTATACTATAAATAAAGTTGTAATATAATTGCAGTTGTGTGAAAAAAAAAGTAAAAAAGTGGTGTCAACAGTTGTGTGGTGTTAAGAGTTGAAGTGATAATAACAATGTTGATGTTGTTGTAATAACAAGAGTGAAAAAACTAAATGAAGCATATGCAATTCATGATTCATAGAAAATCAGAGAGAGAAGATTAAACGGAGAAAAGAAAGATTGAGAGAAAGACTAGTATTGTTGGGTCATAAACAGTGATAGATACTAGAAGATCAATTTTGAAAAGGCTTTAATCTTGTAACATTCAATCATTCATAGTGGATTACTCTTGCTTGCTTACCCGTGACGAAGGTCTCATCAATTGAGACCGAACATGTAAATTCTTGGTGTTATTCTTTTCTTATCCTTCTTTATTTTCGTTTGCATTGATAGAGAAAACTGGTTTTAGAAAATTGTAGAAAGAAAAACTGTTTTATACAAAACTGCAGAAAACGGAGAACGATAATCAGTCTCCGTTTTATGGTTTTCTGAACATTCTCCGTTTCCGTTTTTTCTCTGCAATTGTTTTTTTTTCTATTTTGTTGGTTAATCTAAGTTGCAGATTCCAATATTGTTTTAACAACTTATATCTATTTAATGTAAAACTTGGTTTTTCTTGTCACGATGAAGTTGATCTTAACATAGAATTTTTGTTAGAACATTGTTGATTGTAATGAGTGTAGTTTGTTCCTCTCATCTCCTTGAAATACATTTTTATAATGAATATGATTACCACCGTTATACTCACATGAGAAAGAGTCACAATATTTCAATTCTCTTCCTATTTATTTTAGTTCTCAAATTAGGAGCATAAGGCAACAAGTTGCTTATGAAATCACATTGGAGGAGGAGATAATGATTTAATACAAAATAAAAAAATATAAAAAAAAATCTAATAAAAATAGACAGAAAGATTGCGTAAAAATATCACATTTAATGTTATTTTAAACTACATAGTTGTCAGCAAACATATATCGCATATAAGCAATCCATTATAGCCTATCATATATCACCTGTTAGTGATCGCCTATCACCTACTATTATTTTAAACCAAATAACTATAAGTAACATATATCGCATATAAACAATCCATTATAGCCTATCACATATCACTTATTAGTGATCACCTATCACCTATATCAATAATCACATGTTAGTTGATAGTTGTAGCCGATAACTGATAGGCGATAGCTGTGATCGCCTATCGGGCTGATTACTGTTATTACATATCACCTGATATGCGCTAAAGCCTAATATTCGACATCGCCTATCGAGACAATATGCACTAAAAGCGATAGACGGAAGCACCTATCGGAGCAATAGGCGAAATCACCTACTAGATTGTTAAGCGGAAGCGCCTATCAGGACGATAGACAATAACAACTATCAGCCCGATATACACTGCTGCCTATTGGGAGATAGCTGCTATTGCCCGATAAGCGCTATAGCCTATCGCCTTATAGGCAGCAGCGCTTATCGGGTTGATAGGTTATAGCGTCTATCAGGTCGATAGACTATAGCGCCTATCAGGTCGATAGGCAGCACCGCATATTGGGGGATAGCAGTTATCGCCTCGATAGGCGATAGCAGCTATCGAGGCGATAGGCGGTGCTGCCTATCTCCCTGATATGCGCTATAGCCTATCGCCCTATTAGGCGGTATAGCCTATCGCCCCAATAGACGCTATAGCCTATCGGGGCGATAGTTTATACCGCCTATCGGGCGATATTTTATACCGTCTATCGGGGCGATAGACGGCACTGCCTATCGCCTCGATAGGTGCTATCGCCTATCGAGACGATAACTGCTATCACCCGATAGACGCTGCCGCCTATCGGGGGCGATAGACAGAAGCGCCTATCCAGCGATAAGCGAAAACACTTATCGAGCTGATAGTTGTTATCATTTATTGCTCGATAGGCGCTATTGTCTATCAACCTGTTAGGACATTTTTCTTATCGGTCGATAGTTCCTATTGTCTGATCAGCGTTATAGTCTATCGCCTAATAAGCGACATCGCCTATCAGATCGATAAGTCATAGTAGCAATCGATTGATAGACGATAACAACTATTAGTTGATAGGCACTGTCGCATATCACATATCACCTATCAAGTATTTCATATCTAGATATCTATATATCACATATCAAAAGATTATTTAAAATAAATAAAAAGTATATTAGATTGATAAATTTTAAATTACTATTTTTATAGTATTTTAAGTATTAAGTGATCAAATTTATTTTTAATTAAAAATATTATTTTATGTCATTTTAGATTTTTAAACTAATTAAACTGTTAATTTTATTAAACATTCAACTAACTTAATAGTTATCAATTATAAATTGTATGTTAATTTTATCAAACAAAGCATTAAATCATTTTCGTTTGCAAAATAATAAGTTTTGGTTCTTAATACTTATAAAGAAAATGCTTAAGTTCTTAATATTTCTATTTGATGAGGGGAACAAATTAGATCAACTTAATATGACACCAATCAATAATGTTTTGAATGATACAAATTTTATAAAATTCACCGTTAACAAATTTTATAATTCACCGTTAAATTAAAAATCTATACTTGAGAGACCATTTATGTAAAACTTTACAAAAATTTAAAAATATTTTATACATTATTAAGGTATATTAAAATTAACATCGATATGTTATTTTTAAATGTCATTAATCTTTATA
>JBBPBR010000005.1:54355557-54366428 GCA_037974775.1 Cicer pinnatifidum | reverse complement strand
TTATATCAACTATCACATATCTAGATATCTACATATCTACATATCAAGATATCTACATATCACATATTACGTATCTACATATCATATATATATATATATATATACAACAACATTTTCTAAAATAAAAAATACGCTGAAATATGTGATATTTAATGGCGCTTTTCTCATAGGTAGAAATTTATAGCACTTTTGTAGCTATTGTAGGTATTTCATAGAACTTTTATAGAGGAAAACTAATAATTTAATAGTGTTCGATTTGATACTAACCATAATCATCACCAATAGGATTTAAGAAGCCTTTAAGTTAAAAGCCTTTAATCAAATTATTAGACATGATGCTCTGCAAATTCAAAAAACACTAATTAAACCAAGGTGTAATTTCAACAATACTCATTAAACTAAGGTGTAATTTTCTTTATTTGCATTGAAAACAATACCGAGAGAATGTTTTGTCCACAAAATGAGATTATGAATAATCAAAATTCAAAATGCAAATAGGATAAAATAGAATAATCATCATTAAACCAATGTGTAATTTCATTATTTGCATTAAAAAAGCTCCTAAACTACCCAACTTGTTGTGTCACATGCATTCATGAGAAAAGTAAAAAATTTATCCAGATTGGTGATGAATAGATTTCTTACGCCAGATTGGTTGTGCTCCGCTTTGGACTAATGTAACATATTGCCCCTCTTGTAAATGACATTTACTCTGCACAGTGGAGACTTTCAGCAACATTTAAATATATTCATCAAAAAAAGATGTGTGCAATTAATGGAAATAGTAGCTTGAGGGCTCTAGCAAAAGTCTCCTCTACAACATTTGAAAATTGCATGTATATAGGCATGACATCATTTTAGGATATTATTAATCAAACCTATGACAGTAAATCCTTTACAGTACATGAAACAAAACTATAGAACTGCATTTATTTTAGTTATTTAAAAAATCTTAAAATATAACTTGTAGATGTTGCAATTACACGTCTCAACTAAACTCTTTGAATTAGAAGACTTAAAAAAAACATAATTGAAATAGAAATACACACTTAATAAAATTGTAACAAAGTAGAATTGATAACAAGTATCAAAAAGAGAACAATGCTTATGCAATGGATGTAGTAAAATAAATGTGATGAAAAATTAAAGCTTAAGTATGCATCAGAACATAAATGCAAATGGAATTATAGAAATTGACTTTCATTTTTGTGATCTATATGACAAAAAATATTAGGTAATGATCAAGACCTCTGAATGTGCAATCCTAGCACATCATGAAATTCATGGTTACAACAGCTTCAAAATCCCTATTTCTAGTTATTAGCACAACCATCTCTAACATGCATCATCATTTGCTTGTAATTTCAAACAAGAAAGGCACCACATTGTGAAAATGCAATTTATAGCTCAAACTCGTAGTTACCAATGAAAGATTACGTATTTTCTTAAAATATTTTACTGTAAAACATAATGTTTCCTATTATGTAATGGACCAGCTAATCACATTCCATATTCAGATTACATGTTTCCTTCAAAATCTTTTACTCTAAACATAATGTTTTGTTGGCGTCTAATGGACCAGCTAATCACATTCCTTAAAATTAGATTACATGCAACTTTACCCTTGTTTCCATTTCGAACTAAGTTTGAACTACTTTGAAGGCAGAAAATGTGAATATAATGTTTTGTTGTGCAAACATAAGTTTGGAGGTCTTTGATGGCAATCCAAACACGCTAACTATTTATATGAACACAGGCTTCGAAAAATTAACTAAGAATTTTACCTGCAACTTTGGACGGAGTGCTTCAAGTGGTCCTTTAGGCTTTCATGCTCCTTGCTATATGAATAATAATCATATGAAGATAAGAGATATCAGGCATCCAAATATATATTGAAGGTTTCATTGAAAATTTTAATAGCATAATGATAAAGAGATGCTTCTAAGACCAGAAAATACCTTTCCCAAATCATGCAAAATAAAAAATGAAAGTACATACATGATTAAGCAGTGTGTTGTAAAAGCTAAATAAGACATAAAAACAACAAATCATGCATTTTTTTAACATCATCCAGAAAAACTAATTTTGCAGGTAGAAGACCAAAGGTCAAGGTCATAAAATATTAAATTGTGCACCTAATATTAGCACAAGCAATCAAATAATCATACTAACCTGTATGTTGTCACTAAATAATTCTTCGGCTGAAAGATACTCTTCAAAAAGATATTGAACAATTTTATGGGCATGGCTCTCTCTTCCACCCTCGTAAGACTTTACAAGACTCATCAGAGGTTCAGCTAGTCTTTTTAAGACTCTTTTTTCTCTTTCGGGACTGGAGGAAAGATGAGACTGCAATATAAAACACGCCTGATGAATTTATTCGTATTTCAAGGGAAAACATTAGAATGAGAAATTCAGGAACATCAACTCACTTCAAGGATTCCCTTCAATAATTTGGCGGGAAATCAATATTTTAGGAGCTAGAAGCTTAGTCTTGACAAGTTCTGAAACTTGATTCAATAGTAGTAGCCTAAAAGATAAAAATTAGAGTAAATGGTTCCTGTTAATTTGTATTACAATTACAATAAATCATAGCAATGTTAGGGATGATGAAATACCACTATGTTTTTATAGATCAAAATATGTATCAACTGTAAAGTGTGAGATAAAAAGAAAACTTCAAATAAAATAGTACTTCAAAGAACAAAAGATTTTCTTTTTTCCCAAAAAAGTAAAGGACACTCATAACTGAACACAGAATACAGTGATGTGGATTTTTTTTTAAAGACTAATTTATGCTAAAAACAATAGAATAGCTAAAGTGTAAGCATTAATTGATATATGCTAAAAATAAAAAATAAGTTAACAACACAACACTTAAAATTAAAAAAGAGAACAAAAATAAAAACCAGCCACAACAAGTTTGAATTCAGGCAAACAAACTGAAACAGTTTAGATATTCACTGTTTACTAAACTTCAATTGGAGTAGATTATCTTTACTAAATCAGTTATCTATAAGTCTATTTTTAGTCCAGCCTACATACAGTACATGTAATAGAAATCTTACAAAATCAGTAAGTTCTCTGATGGGCAAAGAACTACCTACAGTGATTTTCAATAACAATAAATTCAAATACATAGTTCATGTAGAGGCAGTGCTCATGTAGTGGTAATCTTATTTTTGCCGAAGAAGTTGAGAAAGAGCGTGTAATAGTGTAATAAAGTCATTGCACAATCAAAGAAAATAGAAGGAAATTCATGATATTAAGTTATCATATGGCATGAAATTTTAACTATCATATCAAGGATGGCATGAACGTCTGAAACTTATGCTAACTCAGAATTTGTGATAATCATCACATATTCACATTCAATTTGCACCAATCTAATTCAAGGGTCAGGTAAGAACTTGTTATTCAGAAATTTAATTGTGAAAATAATACTAGAGACTAACATTGTAAATTGAGAACAGTTTAGAGACTATTTATTACATTTCAATAGTTTAGGATGAAATATAATTTAGGGTTCAAATTGAAAGGTTTACTCAATTGAACATTCTCAAACGGTGAATATCTCAAACACCATACATATAAGTAGACATACGTAACACCATTCTCAAAAGATAAGTTGTAACAAACTTGCACTTAATCAGTGACATCATCAATCACAATCCAAAATCTAAACAAGTGTTTTTGGTATTTCTCCACTTAACAAATTTCCTCCAAAATCAAGATTTTTAAGAGATTGCAATCTGCTAAATTCAAGTGGAATTTCTTCCATGAACTTTTCCGGTACTGCTGCTTACTTGTACCAGAATTGAGGAATAGTACAGTAGATTTACCCATTTTAGGATGTTTCCTCATGCCTACCAAATACCTCTAAATAAGAGAGATATAATGTAACAAGATAATAAACGCAGAACAAACACCAGCTTAAACAATTGACGAAAAGCAGGCTGCCACTCACCCAGCGGATCTCTTATGACATTCCAATTTTGTGCCCTTAAATAAACTGATGACTTACAAGACAATGGCCTTATTAAACAAACATACTGTGGTTAAAATGTTCCTTTTCTCAAATCATTGCAGTTTTACATTTTTAGATGCCAAGTATGCTCTTGTTTTGCTTTTCTTGTTTTTAAGGGAAAGAAAAATTAAGATTTAAATGCAAATGAAGGTTAAAAGAAAATTAAGATCAACAACACTAGCAAGAAGAGAACCCTAAGATCCTACAAATGAAGGTTAAAGGAACAAGAACATAATCGTAAGAACATAACCCTGCAAACGAAGGTTAAAGGAAAATTAAGATCTAAATTCAAAAGAGAACACTAGCAAGAACAAAAACCTAAAATTCGAGATCCAAATGTTGAAACAGAACCCTAAACATTTGCAAATGAAATTCTAACTTTGTAGAAGAAAATAAACAAAAAATGAAACAGAAACGAGAATGGCAAGAAAAACAGAAGTGATATAAATTATATTATTTTTGAAATTTTAAAATCTTATTAACAATAATACTAATATGTTAAAGTCTATATTTGCTGCGCAACGCGCGGGTTATATTCTAGTTAAATTCTTAGTTTGAGATCCACGAAATCCTTTATCTACTATAATTTAAAAAAATGATTCTACTTTACCATCCAAATAAAGTTAATTAATTCATTTACTTGCTTTTAAGATATGAATACCAGTCACAAATTCAATTCAATTCAACCAACCGAAGTCTAAAACAAAATCCATTCATTCCAGCAAAATTCAATTCAACCGACCAGATTCTAAAACAAAATCAAATCAGTCTAATCAAATTCAATTCAAACTGAAATAGAAAGGTAACTAGGAAGATCTATTAAAGCAATTTCAGCCTTCATGCTAATATTCAAAGCAAACCATTGTCATATCTTGTATTCTTCATGCTACTATTCCTTCCTCCATCTCAAGTCGAAAGTCTGCTACTTGTGAAACCTTCCACGAATGGGTGCATCAGCTTACTTTCTCCCAGTTTCATGTCCGCAGATTGGTCAACTGGTTTTTGATTGATATTGCCATCACCACAAGAATCTAACCATGTTTAGGATAAAAATCAGTAATTAACTAAAACATCATTTAAAATTTCAGTTACGCGTGATTCAAACAAAGCAATATGCAAGCAATTTCTTACCAGCATTTTGCATTAGGCTTGGATTCTCCATGCAAGAAGGCACCTCTGGTGCAGCAAACTCACTTTGTGATGTACATAATGCACAGATACCATATTCACTTGGATTAACCACCTTTTGGAAAATTTGGATCGCTAACTCCATAACTAAAACTTGTGAGCAAAGGTTGAAAAGTTTTGTAGGATGGGTAAGAACCAGAGAACAAAGAAAATGAAGCTGGATCAGTGGAGCTTTTCATGTTATGATCCCTCCCTGGATACATCTGATCAAAATAAAACTGTGGGTTAGGCTGTTGGGAGTATATAGAGAGACCAAATCTAATTCCATGCTGCACCATAAAATCCTTCATCCTATCAAAAAAACTCTCATCATCCTCCTCATCATCTTCGATTATAGACTCCACTAGCTTCACAATCCTGTCATAAGTTGAACCTGGACTATCCAATTCATTTTCAGTCAGATTGCTTTCAGGGGCAGGCAATAAACTATTAATCCCAAGCGGAATTTCCACTTTTAGCCCCGAGAAAGGTCCATCATATGCAATCAAACTGTCCTCATCAGGCAAACGAATATCAGACGAAGTCAAATTTCCATCGAAGCTGGAATTGGAAGAATTTAATTCAAACTCCTTTTGAATTTGGATTTCAGGGATGGATGCATTTTCCTTCATGACTGAAATGGGTAGTTCCTCTTCACTATGGATCATTGGAGCAGAGTCAGAAAACTGTATATCCTCTCGCACAGGTAGATACAGATAAGACTCCCAAAGATGATCACTTTTTGAAAATTTTGTAGCAGAATTGTGATCAGAAACAGTTCCACATCTTTCTAGTTTTGCTTTCTCCTGACTTGTATACTCTGAGTATTTGTCAGTGATGAGCAAATCATTGATGTCTTTAGTCCAAGGAGGTAATGCCTGAAAAACAAGATATAATGGACCCCTGTCAAAGAGCAGATATAAATAGTTGCATGCCTAAATCTACCTTACTTCATCAACAAATTAAACCATATTTGCAGATTATGTTTTAAGTTTTATCAATAAAGCTAAAATCGTACCTTGATGAGACATGGAGGCCGATATGGTTCATTACTCTTATGCAGCACAGTGACCTTATCTTGACCAGAATCTTGAGCCTTCACAGCAGAATCTTGGGCCATTCCTTGCTTACAAACAGAACCTGTAACAAAGCATAATGTTTTTAAGACAATTTAGGTAAATAAATCACAATTTCTTCCTATTAAAATATACACATTAATAGGAAGAAGATTATCAATCAATTAAATAGTAGAAAATCAAAGTTACCAAACTTTACAATACATACCTGGATCACACAAAGGAGGGGATAACAGGCCAGTTGAATCTTCAGACACACTGTTCAAGAAACAGAAACCAATTAAGCAACCTACAAAAAACAGAAGAATAATACACAACGTAGAAGAGGATATTTTACTTACCTAGACATTGAAAGCTGAATAGGTAATTTTACTTTTCTATGATCGCCCGCTTTGGCTAAGGAGAGTAGAAACTTTCTTGTGTATGAAATTCTTGACCTTCTGCAAACACCAAATTAAAAGTATCTTGATTTACTTAGTTTCTAAGGAGAAAAATTGATGAAGCATGAAGTTAACTTTGAGTCATCACAAGTTATATAAGCGTGTGATTACTCTACTAAGTTCAAACAAATTCATTATAAATTTGGGGGGAGTTTCAGTTGCGAAAAAAAAGTTATCGCCGCAAAAAAAATATATATAACGGCTTAAAACTAACAAACTAAAAACAGAACCGGCTTAAGACACGCGCTTAAAATACTAATAACGGTTAGTACACGATAAATCATAATAATAATTATTAATTAGTAAATATAATCGCAAGTAGAAGTTTACTTGTACGGATCTAAGAATGATGTATTTCCGTTATACTGTCCCATGTTCTCGGGAAAATCCTCACTCGCAATCACAATTCAAATAAATCGACAGAAAATGCAGGAATGTTTTCAAGAATCGGTAAACAGCGGAACTAGGAATACACTTTACAATAACGATTTTAGAAGAATCAAGATTAAGAAAAATCTCCTAAACCTAAAATCAAGATTTCGCCAAAGAAATAGGAATGTATTCAAGAATGCGTCGTTTTATCTGTTATTTTTGCCGAGAAGAAAAATAGCAAGAAAAACGGCGATGATGACGGGTTTGGAGGTCGAGGTGGTGGTGGTGGAAGTAAGTGAAGAGGAAAAAGAAACATTTTCTTTCGCGAAAAATTTTCTCGGGAAAATGTGTTTGTGAGAGGAAAAATTAGAGAAAGAAATAAAAACTTGCTGAAGAAGTAAGACACAACCAAGAACCAAAAAGAAATGGAAAACTGACACTATTTCACTCTATTTATAGTGTTGAGTGCAACGCGACGCGATGCCGCGCGTTTGAACATCACTCACTCGTTAGTAGCCAGTAGCCACTAGTAGCCACTAGCCACTAGCCACTAGCCACTACTAGAACAACCCCCATAATGAAGAAAATTTTTTTTTAATAAAAAATTAGAATGTAAGTAAGGTTAAAGAACGAATATTTGTGAAATGTATTTTTGATATTGTGAAATGTATTTTTGATATTGTGTATTACATATATTGGTGTAGTAGTTATATTACTGAAATTGATTTAATTTTGTTTCTTTTATGTTATTTTACCGAAATTAGTATGTAAAAAAAATATAATCTCTCTTATTTTGGATTGTTAAGTTCATTAAAAGCCAAAAGAAGTTCATCAAGAATTTTAAGGAACCCGTTCCAGACAAATATATTAACTAATACTTGAATAATGGCATCTGACGAGATAAATAAACATATTATAATCGATATGGTGAAATCATGAATGAATATGAATGCAAAAATTTACCTCTATTTCTCTTCTAGATGTAAAATGTTATTTTTCAAAATATATTTATTCTTTGATATTCCGCTTATTCTTTGATATTCCGCTTTAAGTGAAAGTGTTTCGTTAAACTGAGTTAAACCTCTATATATAAATTTTATTTTAACTTGTTGATTGTTTGACAGTAGGAATATATCTTTTTCATATCTTATTGTAACGAATCTTTTATAATATTGGAGAAAATTGTGAAACATTGAAACCAAAGTCTCATATTTAAATTAAAAATGAAAAAGATTAAAATCTAATTTTAGGTAAAAGTACATCCATGCCAAAGGAAGGGAAAAGAAAGGCTTACTGTATCACTCTCACCTTGATACCAAACAAGTGCTCTAATTCTTCCACCACCATCCCTCAATGATTCAATGGATCGTCCCACCAATTCATTATACAATTTCGACCCACGTTTCCACTCTTCAATTCTCGTACCACCAACTGCAAAAGGGACAAGACCCACAAAACAACCCTTTCTTCGAACAACTCCATTTGCAAAAGCAAGCCCAGGCCCAATACCACAAGCATTTCCCACATCGATATTTGAGTTTTGCACTTAGGCTTAAAATTGATGGGTTAGGCTTGCATTCTGGTGGGACAATACCACTCCGTTTTCCATTAAAAACACCTCCTCGACCAGCCATGTTGCTTTGTCCTCCCAATATGAAAATGTCTTTGGCTCCTCTGCCACAATGAGCTGCTACAACCAAAATGTACAAGAACCGTGGCAACATAATAGACATTACATCCATCATTAATGCTGGGAGCTAAGAAAAGTGTGTGTTATAGTTTTTAGGGATAGGGAAGAAGGGATTTTGATGATAAGTGAGTTAATGTTAAGTATATGTCAAAAACATAAAACACCAATATGTTTATTTATTTATTAAAATAATAAAATAAAATATAAACCTTTTTAATAAAAGTTCTTAATTGAGAAATTAAAATATACATCTGCATCTAATATCAATCATTTCCATTAAAGGTTATATTCTTTCCTACCTCTCAATTTTTCTTGAAAATTTCTACAATCAATACTTGAAAATCGTCCGAAACATCAAATGACAACTAATAATCAAAATTAATTAACAAATGAGTTAAATTTTGAAACACCCAATAATGTTTTCTCTAGTTTTTACTCAAGCGAAGACAGTAAAGTTATATTTCTATAGACCAATGTTGGTCATCATTGAAGTTTCATACCACTACCAATCTACAATGATCAATGTATCACATTTGAACTTTCCATTTCATAAATCAAAGCTCCTATAAGCTAGAACTACAAGGAATCCAATTTGATTGTTAATATAAGAAATCAATTGACACGCAAAAAAGGAGAAATCAACATCACACTGAATTATCTCAGATTCTCATGTCCATCATCACAATGTGAATGAATAAATGGATTACAATTAGCACAAACTTCTATGCAACAAATGAAGAACATAAGCACAAAGACACAAAAAGACTATGGAGTTAGAACAGATATCACTTTTCGCACAATATGAATACCCTAAGTAACTCTACATTCCCTGATTCCTTCAATTTCACAAAATGCAGATAAACGAAAATTAGCAACATCAGAATCAAAACATAACAGAATTAACTAATCCTTCAATTTACGAACCCTAAAATGCTATAACCGGATGAGTAATCATGAGTCTGAAACAGCGACGGCGTCTGCGCTGAGGGAAGGATCGACGTCGGAGGAAGCGTTGGTATCGGCTAGCGAACCTCTGGATTTAACAGTATCGATCATGCGCTTGCTGATCTCCTTGGAGTAGACCTGGAGGATCCAAATGTTATCGTCGGAGGAGGAAGAGGATGTACCGGCGGCGGAGAAGGCCTCTTCCTCGATCTGATGTGCGGCGGTGGATGCTTCGTCGGCGGACAATGTGCCGTAGCGTTTAGAAAGGACTGAGGGAGTGGAAAATGTTTGGATCAAGCGGTTTATGACGGCATCTCGAGTGCGCTGTGTGGGAGGCCATATACTGAAGGAGGCGGTAAGGTTCGGTTGCAGTGGTGGAGCCTCCGTTGATGGTGGTGGAACGGGTGTGGAGTAATGTTCGGGTTTGATTTCCGGGTCGGACATTGTGAACAAGAGATTAATTCGAATTTGAATTTGAATTTGAAATGAATTGAGATTGTTAGAGAGGAATTTTAGTTTGGTTTAAATTGGTTTTGCTCGTCTTGTGGGCTTTGATGAGGGATGCAATAGTTTACTATTTCAGTTCAATTTTCAGTAAAAAAGAAAGAATTGCACAGGCACAAGTTCTAACGAATTGTATAATGATTTTATAATTAATTATGAAAAAAATTAAATATTAATAACGAATTATAATTATTAATTGACAGTATATAAACTTTTTATTAATAATTAATAAAAATTAACTCCTTGTCAAAATGGAAGTATCGATTTTAAAATTATAAAATATTGAATTGATCATTCAAATTGATTAAACTCATATAAGATATTAATTTTTGTTACCTATTTTAAAGAGTTTTCATCTATGGATTAAAAAGTTGTTAAGATGTACTTTCACTATCCTTAGTCTATTTGACAAATTAATTTGATATTTTGTAAGATTTAAAATCTAAAATATTTGTTTATTGTTGGATTTATTACCAAATCGATAAGAGTATTTGGTAATGGGTTGCCTTCTAAGTAAGATTCTAACTAATATGACTTTCGTTAATTAAAATATAAAATTTTCATTTAACTTACAATTTCTATTTTATATTCATTTTTTATCCTGAAAATTCATTATTTTTTATTTTATAAACATATTATCTGAAATTAAA
>JBBPBR010000005.1:54340067-54352670 GCA_037974775.1 Cicer pinnatifidum | reverse complement strand
ACATATTTTGAGTCATAAAAAAACATTTTACATATTTTTTGTTTCTTTAACAAAAAATATTTCATTAAAGGGACAATACAATAATAAGTAGAACTAAATTAGGAAAGAAAGTAATCAATTTAATAAATGAGGGTAAAAAATTCAACAAAACTAAAAAAATTTTAAATTAAATGAATTACCAATTGATGGATATATAGTCTGCAAGATCCCTAGAGATAGCATATAGTTGTCCTGTGGCATGTCTGAAATACTTGTTCCCTTCTTCTCCAAACTTCCAGAACTCAACCTCATGATACTTTACCCCTCTGTTACAAAAATTTAAAGTAACTAATTCACATAAAATTCTGTAAATTAATTATACTTTGTTTGTTGGTGTACTTTGTTATTAATTTGATTATAATTTGTTTTCAATCTAATTATCTATCTAATTAGTTAGTTGCATTGTTATGCAATGCCATGATATAAATTGGAAATTCTGTTACTGTTTGAATATTAATCTC
This sequence comes from Cicer pinnatifidum, assembly GCA_037974775.1. Lineage (NCBI taxonomy): Eukaryota > Viridiplantae > Streptophyta > Magnoliopsida > Fabales > Fabaceae > Cicer > Cicer pinnatifidum. The sequence goes on along the minus strand of JBBPBR010000005.1, from coordinate 54,352,170 downwards.
TAACTAATTTTTCAAACTTATTTAGTGATTGACAAGTTAAGTTTTGGTCTTATAGTAAATGGATCGTACTTGGATGTACAATAGGGTACATGAAAATAGACGCGGATTGAAAGAGGAGTATGTTAGTGGTGTTAAAGATTTTGTGAAGAGGGCTTTGAAACAACCGATTTGTATATCTGAGGGAGGGATAAGGTGTCCGTGCATAAAATGCAAGTGTATGAAGATATCTGCAGCAACTACTGTTAGACTTCACTTGTACCGGGATGGATTTCAACCAGATTATTGGATTTGGACTGAACACGGAGAAGTGAAGCCAATGGTTGAAACAAGAGGTGGTTCGACTAGTAGTAGGATTGTGCATCACGACGACCAATTGAATGCAATGGATGAAATGGTGTTTGATGCTTTTAGGCCTTATCGAGATGTCCTTGATGTGAACACTAACATGGGAAATGAGACATTTGCTGAGGATGAGTTGCCTAACGAAGATGCAAAACGGTTTTATGACAAGTTGATATCCACCAACAAGCCCATCTACGAGGGGGCTACCCAATCAATGTTATCAATTTGTGTTCAACTTCTGGCAATTAGGTCTAATTGGCATGTTCCACAAAAAGGTATAGATTTTGTTACAAAAATGCTTAAAAGTGTATGTCCAGTGCCAACATGCTTGCCCGATAACTATTACCAAGCAACACAATTGGTTTCAAAGTTAGGGTTGAAGGTTGAGAAGATTGATTGTTGTAAGAAAGGATGTATGTTATATTACAAAGATGATAACAAGTTATCTGAGTGCAAAATTTGTCATTCTCCCAGGTTCATTCCACGTAGGACTGGTATGGGAAAATACAAAGATGTTCCAGCAAAAAGAATGTTTTATTTCCCTATCATTCCTAGATTACAAAGATTGTATGCATCAACAGAGTCTGCAGCTGAAATGAGATGGCATCACGAGAATAAAAAGAGTTCAAATGTCCTTCGCCATCCGTCTGATGGAAAAGCGTGGAAACATTTTGACAATGTATATCCTGACTTTGCTAGTGACCCCAGAAATGTAAGGTTGGGTCTATGTTCAGATGGATTTACTCCTTATATTCAAGCGTCTGCTTCTCCATACTCCTGTTGGCCAGTTATACTCACTCCATATAATCTTCCCCCTGAAATGTGCATGACCAAACCATACTTATTTTTGACTTGTCTCATACCTGGACCTTCTAATCCCAAACAAAATATAGATGTCTACTTGCAACCATTGATTGATGATTTGCAACGATTGTGGTCCAACGGCATTTTGACATATGATATATCCACAAAACAAAACTTCATCATGAAAGCATGCTTGATGTGGACAATTAACGATTTTCCTGCATATGGTATGTTATCTGGATGGGGAACACAAGGTAAGTTGGCATGTCCTCATTGTATGGAAGACACAAAAGCTTTCACTTTGAAATATGGCGGTAAGAATTCTTGGTTTGATTGTCATCGTCGATTCTTGCCAGCTAATCACTCTTTTAGAAGAAGTAAAAGAAGTTTTACAAAAAATAGGGATGAGAAAGACAGTGAACCTTACATTTACAAAGGGCAAGAGATCTTGGAGGTGGTGAGTAATTTTCCAAAAGTGACTGAAATTGGTTGGAAAAAGAAATTGAACGGGTATGGAGTGGGTCATAATTGGAAAAAACGAAGTATTTTTTGGGATCTTCCATATTGGAAGGATAACTTGTTAAGGCACAATCTCGATGTGATGCACATAGAGAAAAATGTCTTCGATAATATATTTAACACTGTTATGAATATTAAAGGTAAAACAAAGGATAATGAAAAGGCAAGAAAAGACTTGTCTTTATTATGCTTTCGCGGGGACTTGGAGATGCAAGTCTTATCTAACGGAAAGATGGGTAAACCAAAGGCAAATTACACTTTGACATCATCAGATGCCAAGTTGGTTTGTAAATGGCTTAAGGATTTGAGAATGCCTTATGGCTATGCTTCAAACCTTGCTAGGTGTGCCGATGTTGAGAAGGGTACGATACATGGGATGAAGAGTCATGACTGTCATGTTTTCATGGAATGTTTACTCCCAATTGCATTTCATTCCTTGCCAGAATTTGTTTGGAAACCATTAACCGAGCTAAGTCGATTCTTCAAGGATCTTTGTTGCAATACGTTGAGGTTGGACGACTTAGTTAAGTTGAATGATAACATTCCAATTATCATATGCAAGTTAGAAAGGATTTTTCCACCAGCTTTCTTCGACTCAATGGAGCATCTTCCAATACATCTTGCCTATGAAGCAATGTTAGGTGGTCCAGTACATTACCGGTGGATGTATCCATTTGAAAGGTAACTTTTGTGGTTGATTTTTTAACAGATTACTAGGTTTATTATAACTTACTTAATAGACATTTAATGATTAAATGTGCAGATGTATGGGAGTCTCAAAACGGGCAGTGACAAATAAGGCTAGGGTTGAAGGCTCCATATGCGCTGACTATATACAACGCGAGACAACTTATTTTTGTTCTCATTATTTCAAGTCATTCAATTTGTTGCCGACCACAAATTTAAGTAATAATCTCCAACCTTCACTATCCATCTTGCTGAAACGAGGTCGACCTAGTGGGAAGTCTGGAACACATTATCTAACAGATAACGAATGGAAATCTGCACAAGTACACGTGTTGATTAATTGTGATGAAATTAAACCATATCTTGAGTAAGTGTTCATCATAATGCGTGGAAAATTATATTGATGCAAACCATAATACGTATTTACTTATGAACTATGTGATTGTTGACAGCTTATTCTTGGAGAATCACTCAATCAATGAAGAAGACGCATCTAGACGTATACATGCAGAGTTTCCCATATGGCTGAAAGCATATGTAAATAACGAGGCAAATGAAGTGACCAACAAAGATATAATAGCACTATCTCGTGGTCCTTCATCAATGGCAATATCTTGGAACATTTACTTTGTTAACGGGTACACGTTTCACACTAAGGCCTACAGCATTAATAAAAAGACAATCAATAGTGGGGTGCATGTAAGGGGTCTTACTGAAGGAGGAGAAGATGATTACTATGGCACGATCAACTATATCATAGAACTAGATTACTTTGGTCTGAAGGACAAGGTTGCATTATTTTATTGTGAATGGTTTGACCCAACAAAAAATAGGGGTACAAAGATTCATCCACAATATCAAATTGTTGATATTAAGATGGATAAACGTTATCGTCTTTATGATCCTTTCATCCTGGTGCAAAAAGCAAGACAAGTGTATTATGTCCCCTATCCAGAAATGTGTAGAGATAAGCGTGGATGGTGTGTGGCAATTACCACAAAACCAAGGGGTCACGTGGAGATTGACAACATAGAGGATGAAATGCCTTATCAGTCTGATGGGATGTCACATGTTCTACCAATTGCAGAAATAGAACCAATATCTTGTTTACGTGACAACTCACAAGTAGATGTGTTTGAAGAGATTTTTGATTGAAGATTGTAGTGAATGGATTAAGGATAGTGATCGAACATATACAACTGTGTATTAAGGATTGAAGATTTGTATTACACTGTGTATTTTGTACTTAAGCAACTTGCTGATTCTGATAAATTGTTTATGTATTATGTATTTTGTGATCGAACATATTACAACTTGTTGATTCTGTATTATGTATTTTGATAAATTGTCTACTTAAGCAACTTGTATTTTGATAAATTGTATTATGTATTTTGTATTGCACTGTTCATTTTGTATTTATTTACGTGACATTTTTTATTTACTTTTTTTTACTTTGTGACAACAGATGACTAACAAAGGTGGCGGTGATAAAGGAAAGGCCCATCCTACTAGGGGTAAACCAAAGATGTTGCGACCGGGTAAACTTAATGAGCAGCGGGATGTCATACGTCGCAACTTGTCTACCACTAGGCCACTTCATTGTTCGTCTCCATCCCCGTCTCAGCCTCCAACATCAACTAAGATTGTAGCACCTGCTGATACTATAACACCACCATCCCACTCGACACCATCTCCCATCCATGCCTCAACCCCTGAGGTATTTGTCTTTATGCCGACTCCAGGTTTAAATATTCATACCATGGGTGCCTCTTCACAACATTCCCCACATGAGGCTTTGGTAGAGAAGAATATGGAACAAACTTCCGATGGTCATGAGGATAGGGTGGAAATTGGGGACCAGAACCAAGATGATGAAGATGTGGGTCAAGGGAATGTTCCTCCTATGGTGCCTGTGAGAGATGATAATGGAAAAGTCATTATACGACCTTATGGTAAAGGGTAAGTTGTTTATTTTCTTAATATTAGAAGCATAAGTATAGACACAGTTATTTATTTAATACTTTATTTCTTCAATACATTAATGCAGACTCACTCCTAGCAACGCAGTTGCAGATGCCATTAGGTATGCCATACAAAAACAATTTCGTGAGCCTATCTATGGTTGGAGTGCAACCACTGACATAATTAGACAAGATTGGTTTGAAAAGTTTGCGGTAAGCCTTTGAATATAATTATATGTTCAATTCATTTTTCTAGCATATATAGGGAGAATTGTGTAATCTGTTTTGTTGATAGTAGTTAGTACATATATATACTTTTTGTTATTCCCAGGAGAAGGTATCGTGGGATCCTTGTCATAATGATATTGTGAAACGTCTGTTTGAACAAAAGGCCGCTAAAAGACTATCAGATATGCTTACAAAGGTGAGGAAAAAAGGGACTCGACCTAGTTGGATAGGTGAGGAAGCTTGGACTGGTCTTCAAGCATATTGGGAAGGTACATCATTCAAGAACATCTCCAACCAAAATAAGACCAATCGAGCTTCAACAAGAGGCGGGGCTGTCCACACCTCAGGCCGCAAGGCTCATATTGATGTTGCGATTGAGCTCGTATGCATTAAATTTACATTTACTTAAAATTAATACAATTTAATGTTATGATTTCTAATTCTGAATTGTGATCCAATAATCTTGAATTTATTTGTAGAGCAATAACCTTCAAAGAGATTTACTTCCAGATGAGTTATTTTTGACAACCCACAAGAGAAAAAATGGCGCTTGGGTTGATAGTCGCGCAGAATCTACCTATGTATGTTCTTTATTTATGTAAATTCTTTATGCAAATTCTTTATGTTACAAATCAACCAAAAAATAATATGATGTCAATACTTAAGTTATTAATTATTACAAATCCTTTATTATACACTTGTTTGTTTAATTTATTTTAGAAATTTGATCATATATTACGTTATTAATTTATTCCATTTATCAGGGAACATTTAAAAAAAAATTGGAGGAAGTACAAACACAAATTGGCGAAACAAGTGAAGAAAGTGGTAAAGAGGTAGATGGAGGGACAATACTTAAGTTATGGACTGAATCTGCAGGGGGTCGCACTCGTGGTCGAGTTTATGGTACGGGAGACTTGTCCATTAACGTCCGACAGGGGTGTGTATCGCTTACACAACATTCCCAAAATCCTTCTAATTCTATGACTCAGATGTCTTTAGAAGCGGAGAGGGCAGCTAGAATTAGAGCTGAACAAATTGCTCAGGATGCAGTGGCCCAAGCTCAAGTGGCTACCAAGGTCGCCGAAGAGGCTAGGGAGCGTTCAAAGAAGTTAGAGAATGATTTTGATGCATTAAAGCAATTTTTTGGAGATAAAATTGACGCTTTGCACCGTCAATCAGCTGGTGGATCATCTACTGCGAGTCATCCTCCTTCACATCCTCATTACGATCATAATTTGGACGACGTGTCGCTTGACGAACCTTAATGTCATAGTTACGCTTACTTTTTGTAGTAATTGGTTGACAATTATGTATTAGGTAACTTTGTTAAAGTTGTTATTCGATACTATATGTTATTTTGTAGTTTCAGAACACATGATATTTTGTTATGTTATTTAATACTTTGTGGGTTTGTTATAATGTCAATGAATGACTTTTAATGTTTATTAGCAACCAATTATATTATATAAAAAAAATGAAATTCAGCAAAGCAGGGGCTATAAAATATAAAATAACAAATTAAATAAATCTGAACTTAGCGTCGGCCCCCACCGACGCTACTTTATAAGACATTAGCGTCGGCCAGTCCTACGCTACTTTATAAATTCAGTTGACTTTTATTTTGACTTTAGCGTCGGCCATCTGACGCTACTTATTTTGTTGACTAATGTTTGTTGACCTTAGCGTCGGCCGTCCGACGCAACCATTTTGAGCCCATCTGACGTGGCAACTGACATTTTTAGCGTCGGATGTTTGAAATTTGCACATAGCGTCGGTGTAGCGTCGGCCAAGCCGACGCTAATATAGCGTCGGATGGTATTTGTCCGACGCTAATAATTAGCTTCGACTGTTTTAGCCTAGGCCCGACGCCGACGCTAATCCGACGCTAAATAGACGTTAGCGTCGGCTTTTGCCCTGTTAGCGTCGGCTTTGGGCCGACGCTAAATCCTGTTTTTCTAGTAGTGGTTGTGTCTCTTATAATATAGATTATGAGCATGTGGGAAGAAAAAGGAAAAATTGTGTGTGGAGAAGAAACGGTTGGTGGGAGATAGAAAAGAGAGAACGTGGAGATAGAAAATGGAAATCATGGAAATTCCGTGTAAAAATGGAGTATATTGATTATCGAAATAGTCAAATAAAAATGGATTGTAATTTTCAAAAAGAAATTATTACCACCAATAGGTATCAGTATTTTTGTGAGGCTTAGAAAAATATTTCTTAATTGGATGAGACTGAACATACATAGTGATATAGCGTATTTGTTATGCGTTTGAAATGTAAATGATTTTTCTTGTTTCCGGATGGTGCATGGGTTCTGATGGATGGCTTTTTGACATCTGAACTCAATCATTTCTATCAAAATAGACTCGATTTACTTCAGTTTTTCACCCGACAACCGTATGTACCCGACCATTTAATCAAAACTCGGATCGGGTTTAGCGGGTCACAAGTTTATGTTCACCCTAGTTCTTTCTATTTTTTATCTCCCAAATCATAAAAGAAAGATTATCTTGGAAAGTTTTTGTGTTAAAAGGTTCTTGGTAACAAAGACACATTACTTAAGTGGTTCTTTGTGACTTTGAAAATGTTCTTGCTAACAAAGACACATTAAATAATTTGGTGCACAATTATAGTATATCAAGTTATACACTCAAATTTGACATGGAGAAATTAGATGAACAATCAATTTTAGATTGTGAAAAATTGATGTCAATGATGTGATAATACCATCATAATTACACAAGGTATTGATTACCACATGTGCATTGGTTGATATTGATTCAATGTTTGTTGTGATATTATGTCAATTGTTGACGAACTATATATCAAAGCCAACAAGGAAGTTGGAGCATAATATTTCAACATGATTTTTGACATGCAAATTTTTTTGGAATCATTTAGTTTTAAGGGAAAATTCTTAAAATCGTTTAGCTCAAAGGTAAATTCTTGAAATGGTTTACCTTTAACTGAGAAATTCATAGAGTGATTTAACTATAAGTGAAAAATAATGGAATAGCTAGTTAAGCTTGAAGTAGAAAGTCTTTGAATGTTTAACTTCAAATGAAAATTCTTCAAGTGGTTTAGTTTTAAGTGAAGTATACTTTTTATGGTGAAGTATGATAATTATGTTGAACTATATATAATTATTGATATATACAATGGAATTTAAAGATACATCAATTACATATAATATTTAGCTTTAGAAGGACATTAGAAAAATAATTTACTTTCTATGTCCTTGTATATATATATAAAAGATTGAGGAAAATATGAATGTTATTCATGACATAAGGACTATGATAGTATTTGTAAAAACAAATTTTCAAATGTAATTCATTTAATCACAAATAAGAATATCTACGATATATTGTTTAATCTGGAGACTTGTTACTGCTCGAAATTCAACATTTGAAAATAGATATGATATTAAAATATGTGTTTAAATCGACCTCTGTTTCAAGAAAATTTGTAATTGGCGTTAATTCATTGTACTTTTATGAAGAAAAAAACAGAGGAATCATATGGATCAAAGATCTACTTTAAGAGCTATTAATCTCTATACATAACCAATAAGCCAACCATTCTAAGATAATATTATATACTTTTTCTTCTTCTTTTGTATCATTTATGTTAATGATAATAGTAAATTGACTATTATTTGTTAAGATAATTTAGTTGAATCACCATTTAAGCTCTTATTTTAATGACTTTTTAACTAATATAAAATAATTAGATAATTACCGTAAGACGGGTGGATTATTATCTAAACATTGAAAGAGATTATGTAATATTTATAATAATGATGACTAAACACATTTACTCCATCCCAATTATATATGGGATTAAATCGAATGATTTAAACTTTAAAATTGATAATTTTTTTTAATAAAATGTTCTTTAAAATTTAAATGGTTCAATCTTAGTTGTAAGAGAGTCATTGTACTTTGATTGATTAAAATTGTGAATCCTATTTATACTACTCGACTAAGGCTATTTTGGTTTTATAATTCAAGAAATTTATATAAACAATTTATTGCAATAAACTACAATGTAGTGTGACTCACACGAATATCAATCCTGCGTCTAATTAGAATTTGTCTGAGTACATTAAATCACATAGAGTCTAATTTAAATTATTTATTTAATAAGACCAAAATAGTCCTTGTTGAGTAGTATAAATAGCATTCAGAAATTTGGTGAATCATTCAAATAGAAAGTTCTCCGTTGAGAATATTGGGAGAATTTTCTGAACAGATTTCAGAGTGATATTTACTATATGGTCAGGATATAGTAGCAAACTAGTAACTCTAACTAGCTGCACCAAGAATTTAGTAAAGCGAATAAAAACTTCAATTTATTTCTTCTTTTCTTCTCTTTTTGTCATTCTATCTTTTCTTTCATATCGTCTCTGCTATTTATATTCGGGCATGCAACTACAGTGGGATACCCCACTGCTAACATACGAGGCTGCTGCTTCAGATTAAATTTCAGAAAAATCACACACCTTGACACATGACACTTGTAAAAGTAAATTACAATCAATCAATGTAAAAATATCTATTCTAGTTGTTTGCTATTATAATTACTGAGAGTTAATTAATTTTTTTTGGTTACATAATAGATTTTGAATTTCTTCCTCTTAACAATTCTAGTGTTTCGGAGTGTAATTTGGAATTTTGTGTATGGCGAAAGAGTTTATAATTTTTTATATAAAATTGTGTAACAAAGTTTATAATTTTATTTTTGGAAAAATTACAAATTAAATAATAAAATATTCATCATGAGATCATAGAGGTAAGTATGGGTGCATAAACACATAAAATTTTGTTAGTTACTTTAGATTTTTAGTAGATATATCTATACAAAATGTTTAAGTTTAAATATTATTAATTTGAATATAATATTTTAAATTTAAATTTAATGTTTTATAATTATATATAAATTTTTTATCATTTAAAAAGAAAATAAATTCAAACAATTATGAGTTTAGCTGAATAGTAATATCTTTGAGATTAAATCAAATCAAAATTTTTAATATCTAAAAACTTAAAAATTAATTAAATATATTATACAATAATAACGCGGCTTCTCATTGTTTGTTGGATAACCTACACAATCAAATGTATGGAGTGATCACTTTTTAGTACTGTTGTGTGAATGTGTTTTCCTTTTTGTCTTATTGATTTCCCAATACATAGGGACCCAAGACCGGTCAAACAATTATTATTCTATGCGAAGAGTATTCCTAATTCACAAGTTATAGTACTCCTCTTCTCTTATTTATAAATAAAAAGTTAGTTAATAAAATTAATGTAAAAAAACTGACGAATTTAAATTAAATAGATTAATTTTTATTAATTTATTTTTGTTTTTAATAAAAACAAAATAAAAATATTAATTTAAATTAAATACATTAAAAATACAGTATATTATTATTATATTTTTAAATATTACTATATATTATAATTTTGATAAAAACTACGTCTTCAAATTTCAGCAAAATCATGTTATTAACATAATTTAGACAAACACTTGTTATTTATAAAATGAAATTTAATTATAATTTTAATTATTATTTTAAACTTTTATCTTTTTGTTTTAAATTTATTTTAATTTTTTATTTTTATTTATCTTTTATTTTTTACGATTTAATCATTTATTTTACATAAAATTATATAAATTTATCTATTTATTAAAAACTAAAACAAATTTTACACGAAAGATAAAAAATAAAAACAAATAAATAAATATAAATTATCAGAATAATATTAAGTAAAAAAATAAATAATTAAAATTATATTTTGACCATAAGAATTAAGTAATTAACCAGTAGAAATCTAGATTGGACAGAGTCAAGGAGAAAAAGAATTAAAGAAATTAATACACTAGCCAAATAAATCATGACACATTAAATGATTAAACATTAATCATCCGTTTGAAAATTGATGTGTCAAATATATAAATAATTTTTAATCCGTTTTTGGTTATATTTTGAGATGGAAGGAGTACACATTAACTTCACCAACTATATACTATATGTTCAAAATTTACACATCATGTAAACTCAAAGTGCTAAATTCTAACTGATAAAAATGCTAATTAAGTAGCCACCATATATATTGCTTAATTAACTTCCAAGAAAACAGCATCCAATCATGGTTGAAAAAATTCAACAAAGAATTTTACAATATTACCACTCTACACATTCAAATTTGCACATTTACCAACCTTAACTCACTTTATAAATAACCACACCATGATTTATAACTCAACGATTATGAAGAGGGTCTGATGCATTAGGAACTTTCCTCATCTGTGATAAGTAAACACCAAATGGTTGATTTGAACGTTGGTGTTCATGCTTCCTTTGACTCTGTTTTTTCTCTGTCTTATTACTCTGTTGCTTGTTGTTCATACCAACAACTAAAGGCTCTTCTTTTTCTCCACATACTAAGAAAGTGAGAATAAGAAAAACAAAAAGCATTACCTTATGAAAGTGCATGTTTTGTTGGCTTCAAAGGAGAAGAAGATGAGGTGGTAATATAGATAGATAGATAGATATAAAAAAAAAGGTTGAAAAAGTTGGAGGAATTAAAGGCAAAAAAGAAAGAGTTGATAATAGTATGAGAGGAGAGGGAAAAGGTAATAGGCTTTGTTTGTTTTTTGGGCAGTGTAGAAGGAAAAAGGTGATGCAGTGATTTCATTATGCACACACTGCAAACAAGGGACACATCTCACGAGAGTGGCTTTTGTTGCTTTTGCTTTTAGTATATATTCTGTCTGTTTCACGATTAACTTTTGTTTTTATTGGAATCGTGCATTTGTTTGAATAACACCATAATAACATCAAAAGTTATGCGCTAAATATCATCTGCATTATGGAACAATTGTAAAATTGATAGATTTAAAATAAAAAATTTATCATATTAGATCTCTGATGATCTCTATTATTGTTTGTACAATGCAGCTGACGTAAAAGATTTACCCACCAAAAAATCATATGTAGTGTTTAAGATATACAAATAGAACTCTAAGTATTTGTGTACTGGTATAAATCTATGATTGAAATCATGGTATGTTTTAGAGGTGGGAATTTGATTCTGTTGTTATTTGGCCGAAGTTTTGCAATTAATGTAATTTCTTAAAAACATCGCAGAGACTATGTAAAATAAGAAAAATGTTGGAGAATGCATCATATTCAAAATAACGTCTAAAGACAACAATTAATCATTAGTATTTGGATATAAAATATTTTTAGATTAAATACATCAACTTTTATTTATTTAATTTTGTTTATAAATTGAAATCAAGTTCATTGTATCTAACTTAAAATTCTAATAGACTATAAGTTACATATGTGAAATTTTAAAAAAATTTCTATATTTTTACGAAGAATGTCATTTAAGATTTATATATATATATTAAAAAATATAATAAATAAAAAAATTATTTTATTAGATTACTCATCTTAACTATTAATATATTTTTCATTATTATTAATTTAAAATATAACAATATTTTAAAAATTGTCTACATAATAATAATTAAAGGATATCAAA
>JBBPBR010000005.1:54304332-54328365 GCA_037974775.1 Cicer pinnatifidum | reverse complement strand
TTACATAATTCTCTCTCGTTAATGAATTAAGTTTTATATTTTAAATAGTGTATCATCTTTCTCTCTCCTATATGAAAAAACATGATAAACTATTATTTTTATTTTTAGTACAAAACTGATTATTTTTCAACAAAATAATTTTTAAAAAATCTAAAACAAACTCTTTCCAATCTTACAAGATAATATTTGGTAACATTTGTCTATAAAAAAATAACAATAAATAATATTGTTAAACAAATTCATTTATATTTTAAAAAAATTTGACAAAAATCTAAAAACTATAAGTTGACTCTCTTTCGTCTATTGCCTTGAATAATAAAACATGAAGAGTATATATTTATACTACAACTTTGCTATACCTAATTCAAAAATATATATATATTTATCAAATCATTAGAAATCTTCAAATCATTAGAAATTTATTTCAAAAGACTAAAAGAAGTTATTGGAATGTTAAATTTTAAAGATATTTTAATAATTATTTCAATAAATCAATATGCATGCATAACTTTTGAGATTATCCTCTCCTACGATCCGACACACCCACTAAATACTCAATTATCCATATCATATGACGATAACTTTAATATGACTTATATAATTGAATGGAGTCAAACCAGTTGATATTTGTAATAGTTTTGACCACCAAAATTTTTGTAAGACAAAAAGTCATTTGACTCAAATATTAAATAAAATAAGAAATAATATTTTATTTTAAAAGAATTTGATCTGTTTTGATTTGATTATATACACATCATATTAAATAAAATGATTCAGATTTTACATAACATGATATAAAGTAATGTCATGAAGAATTTCATGTACAATCAATAGTAAATTATATTTTTGGTCATTTAATTTTTTTTATTAATTTTTAAAAATTTATTTATTTTATTTTAATTCTTTTCAATTACAAACATTAAATATTTTAATTTATCACGTTATTTTTATTCATTTTAGTCTCTTAAATGATAAATATTAAACACTTTAATCTCTTAAATTACAAATATTATATATATTTTAGTATCTAACATTATAATAACATTATAATAAATGACTAACATATCTATTTTTTTTAAATTAAAAAACTAAAATATTTAATGTTTATAACTTAAGGAATTAAAATATAACATAAATAATTTAAAGAATAAAAGTATATAAAGTTGATAACTTAAATTATCAAAATGATGAAATAAAATTTAAAAATAACTCGATAAACAAAAAAATATAATTTAGCTTAAAATTAATATGTATATCAATATCTATCTATCTTAGTCTTACACAAATTAAAGAAATTTGCACTTGTCAAACGCATCATCAATCCATTTCCTAACACACTTCACCGCATTCAATTTTGTTCCCATAAATAAAATGGACATAGAAGACAAAATTTCAATGCACACAATTCAACAGAAAAACATATTGAATCAACATATTAATATAATATATTATATTTTAAAAGTTTAATTGCAGTTTTAGTCTCTTATTTTAATCATTAAAATAATTTCCTCATTTTATTTTTCTTCAGTTTTGGTCCCAAAATAGAATTTTGATCAAAAACTTGATATAATGTCTTTTTTTCAAGTCACACCATACCGTTTATGATAATAGATTTCATGTACAATTGTTGCACCACGAGATCTTAAGGTATGACGTGGCTTCAATAAGCGCAAAAAAAATAATATTTCATCATATTTTGGACCAAAGTTTTGTGTAAAAGACTAAAACTGGAGAAAAATAAAATGGGGAGACTATTTCTGTGATTCGGCTAAGATATGTGACCAAAACTACAATCAAGCCTATTCTAAAATATAAATTATTTATAATTATGTATAAATATGAAAATATTTCATTAACATCTTTTAAGACATATATATATATATATATATATATATATATATATATATATATATATATATATATATATATATATATATAAAGTATATTATTATCCGATCAAATATTTAACATAAAAGAAAAATTATATATAAGTTAAAAATTTAAAAATATATTTTTTTTTTAATTTAAAGATACAATAATGAACAATGTGTTGTTGCATTAAGATTGTTTCATTTAGATTATATGGAGAAATATTGTTTTGACATCCATCTGTTATAACTCCATGTCAAAGTGTGCTACTATGGCTAAAATTATTCTTATAAATGCATGTTTGAATACAGGAAACAAGGTTTCAGTGTAGTCCACCCATTCCTTTTGAGTGAATCCTTTTGCTACAACATTGCTTTGAACCTAGGTGATTCTACTTTTGGAACTCCCTCATTCCTCTTGAAGATCCACTTGTTGCCTACAATTCTAGAGTTGGCAGGCTTAGGTATAAGTTCTCATGTGTTGTTCTTCTCCAGTGAGTTCAACTCCTCAGTCATAGCTAAGATTCATTTGTCTTTGTATTGAGACTTGACAACTTCATTGTAGTTATTAGGATCTTCTTGTATGATTTACTCAGTAACATGTAATGCATAATTGATTGTGTTCGCATAACCATATATTTAAGAGAGTTTTAATGTCCTTCTTTCTCTGTCCCTGGTGAGGTTGTAGTCGTCTAATTCATGTTCTATTGAATTATCATGGTCTGGAAACATAGCATGTTCAACTGAGTTTGCATTAGTTTTGTCTTGTTGAGCCCGTTGTTGATCATTCTCATTTTATATAGCTTGCTCCACCTCAAGATCAAACCTCCCAGCTTCAATTTGATGTGAACTTTCATTAGCAGCCTTGGTTAAGGACTCATATGGGTCAACTTCGTGAAACTTAACATCTCTCTTGATGATACATTTCCTATTTTCAGGATACTATATCCTATAACCTTTTACACCACTTGAATATTCAACAAAATACTATTTCTTGGCTCTAAAAACTAGTTTCCCTTCATTTACATGATAATATGTTGCACATCCAAATACTTTTAGATGATTGTAATTAGGAGCATGTCCAATCCACATTTCTAAAGGAGTTATGAGTTTACTTGTAGTTGAAGGACTCAAATTTATAAAATAGCAAGTTGTACAGACAACTTCTCCCCAAAATTGTGCAGGCATATATATACATTTGACATGGTGCATCTCACTCTTTAAAGAAATTTTTTATTCATCCTTTCAGCTAGTCCGTTTTGTTGACGTGGGTGTTTTACAATCCTATGTCTATTCACTTCATTAGTTTTGCAAAAACTAGTGAATTCCTCACTGCAAAATTCTAGACGATTGTTTGTCCTTAAAGTTTTAATTCTTTTGTCAGTTCTGTTCTCAACCATAGACTTGCAATCTTTAAAGGTTTTGAATGGTTCATCCTTACTTTTCAAGATGTAAATCCATACTTTTCTACTATATCATCAAGAAATGTAATGAAATACTTGTCACCTCAATGAGAAGCAATTTTGACAAGGCCCCCATAGATCACTGTGAATATATTCTAGAATTTCTTTTGAGCACTGCTTTTATGTAGAGAACTTGACTCTACGCATGTTCACAAAATTCAAGATCACCAATCTTGTCACCTGGTTTTGCTTGATGCTTGGATTGCCGCAACTGTCAATCCTATTACTGTTAGGCCATTGAGAAGATAGATACAATGACCCATTTTTCCCTTCATGATTACCAATAATCATTTTATCATTTTTAGAGTATATTTCTCTGCTTTGTATGAACAACCAACTTCTTCCAGCATTCCTAGAGAAATTAAGTTCATTTTCAACTCTGGAACATGTATGACTTTTGACAAAATCTTTATAGTTCCATTTTCCAACTTCAACTTGATTGAGCCAATCCTAACTAACTTCCAGGCTGATTTTTTCCTCATAGTCAAGGAATCAATCTCTATTTGACGTCATGTGAAATGAACACCTTGAGTCAAGCACTCAGTCGTTATCCATGATTTCAATTGAATTTGTCATAAGAACTTTTGTACTTTCATATCATTTAGAGGTTATAGATGCATTTCCATAATCATCATCACTATTTGATCATTTATTTCCTTTCTAATCTAGGCATTCTTTCTTGAAATGTCCCTTTTTTCTTGCATATTAAACACTTCATTTTAGACTTGTCATTTTCTTTATTCTTGAACTCATTCTTCTGTTTTTGATTATTTTTGCCTACCTTGGCCTTGAAAAACAGTCCCTCACCACTGCTTTATTCTTTTCCATCTGACATCCTCTTCAATTCTTTGGAGATTAGTGCAACTTGCGCTTATAATGATAAAGAATCTCCACCATAAAGGAGTGTCTCACACAAATTTTCAAGATAGCTTGGTAATGAATAGATCAATAGTAGGGTCTGATCCCCATCATCCAATTTTACATCAATATTTTCAAGATCTAAAATAATCTTATTAAACTCATCCATACGATCTTCAATTGACTTCCCAAATTGCATCTTGAAAGTATATATCTTTTGTTTTAAGTATAAACAATTAGATAATGATTTTTTCATGTATAAAGAGTATAACTTGAGTCAAATACTTGCTGCACATGTCTCATTTGAAAATTCCCTCAGAACCTGGCCTCCAAGACTCAAGGTTAAAGCACTATAAGCCTTGTTCATGATATCCTTTTTCTCATTTTCTGGAAGTGTGGATGCCATGTTTTTCTTTCCTCCCAGTGCTTCTGCCAAACATTGATCAACCAACAAAGCTTTCATCTTAAGACGCGATAACCCAAAATCATTCTCCCGATCAAATTTTTCATGTACATACTTAGTTTATGCCATATTTTCTTTGAATAGAATAAACTCGTGCTCTGATACCAGTTGTTGTTTAATTTCAATTAAGATCAAAGTAAAAAAAAAAAAAACAGAGATTGATGAGTTTTTCACCCAATAATGTTTTTGATCAGTAAAACAAAGATTGATCGGTTTTCACAAAAAAAAAAAAAAATATTATTGGTTTCATTAAAACGGTGATTGATCAATTTTCACCCAAGAACGTTCTTGGTTTTAATTTTGCAGCAATTAAAATAGAAACATAATTGGAGCTTTCAATACTAAAATGAGCACACACAATTGTTAACCAAATTCAGAGTTAGACTCCTACATCTGGGGATTGGATATGACTTAGAAATTATCATTAATATGAGATGAAATGATTACAATGTTTTCAGTTTTTCTGCACAAATGCAAAACTACAACTTGCCTTCTGCTGCAATCAACATTGCTTACTTTGGCTTATATACTAGTTGGTTACAATTTAGGAGCAACAAATAAAAATAGTTATGACTAACTAACTGAAACTAATTGCCCAAATTAGATTGCTTGTAAGTAACTATATCTCTAAAGTCTTGTAATTGAGTATCACATATTATCACAATGGAAACACATCATCAAAGAATCTAACAAAATATGTTGGCACTATGAGATCATCTTAAAAATAAATTATTCTTTTTACACACTTACAAGATTCTTCTTCCATTATTTTTTTTTTAATAAAAGACAAATTATAAAATCATACAGACCAATCAACATATATCAAAAATACCCCTTATATTTATTAAATGAATTATTTTTTATGAATTACAAAAAATAATTTAAATACATATGGTTTACACAATTGATGGAACCATGTTTGGAGTATATGTTAAGAAGGATGAGATTTTCAACACAATGAATATTTTGAAAGAATTTGGTTGTATTTAGTAGTTCACTCTAATAGAGTCCCACAAAGAATTTTCAATTGAAAAAGGGATTGCAACAATGTGATCCACTATTTTTTGTATCTTATTATTGACGAAGGACTTATAGATCTTATGAATAAGGCGGTTGAGGATGATTTGTTTAGTTGCTATAAGTTTATTGACGGACTTAAGTTTGAAATAGTGCAGTTTGTAGACAACACCAATTTAATTGGGGAATGAGGTTGAAATAATCTTTGGAGTATAAAATCGATCTTGAGAAGTTTTGATTTGGTGTTCAAGTTAAAGAAAGTAAATTTTATGGTATTAATCTTGAAGACAAGTTCATGGAAGTCGCCTGTACTTTTTTTCTCTTGCAATATATATTGACTCACTCTCATTTAAATTTTTTAAGTTATACATGTGAGTTTGATATGATGTTACTACAGTGTTTATAGAAAAAGAAAAAACATTCATGCCAAAATAAATAATAATTAGATACTAACTCACGTGTTGCACAGCTATATTTTAATTTATTAGTTATATTTTAATTTATTTAATTTAAGTAAATATTTTAATTTATTTAAATATATATAATATATAGTGAAATAATATGAGGTAAGCAAGAAAGACATATGTACTTTTAATTTAGGTTGATTATCGTAGACAAAAAAAAAACGTATTGAGTAGTAATGTGAAATTAATGTGAAAAATGTTGAGTAAACATTATGAAATAATAATGTTGAATTAACTTAAAAAAATTTATATAGATATTATAAAATAATATTTAAATAAGAAATATAATATTAGATAATCTATTATATTTATAATCTGTGAAAAACTATTTAAAAAATTAAGTTAAGAAACTGTCACCTGTCATTTTAGATGAAGTGAAAAATATTTGCATACAAATAATACAATATAAGGTGGCAACGTAATCCATTTTAAATATACATGATATATACAATTTATACGTGCGGTTACCTTTGATTTTCTTAAAAGAACATATACATGAATTGTTATTTATTCGATCGATTTTCATAAAATGTCCAAAAGTATTTCGATTTTCGATTTGAAACAATTTCATCTCAATATCTTTAATTGATCGATTTACAATTTTTTAATCGATTTGAAATTGTTGAGAAGGTGAAGATTGAAGAACACTATAGCTGAAGGATATGGATATATTACGGTTTAAATCAACATGTATTTTTTCCCTCATCAAAGAAAACCGGAATTTTCACGCTAAGAGCCATCCTAAATTATATTTTACTTTAACTTCAACACAAGCCGGCAAACGTCGTAACAAGTGTACTTCAAAAATAAACAAAATCATTCAACTCAAATAATAAATATATTATCAATATCTAATAAGTTGGGGGTGCAAGTTTAAATTTAGAAAATTCTCTCTTCCTCCACATTTATTAAATATAATACTAGTCACACTAATTAATTATTAAATTAATTAATTAAACTAATTAATTATTTTTATTTACTATATAAATTTTATTGTACTTATTAATGTTGTGAAGATATGCCTCAAATCTTCTAACTAGAGTTGGTTATGCTTTAGTGTTTGTTATAACTGAATTTAACCAATTTAGTTATTACAAAGTAGTTATGCGGTAAATGCATTGAGTTGTATTGCTGAAAAGACATAGGTCTATGCAATTATCAAAAGGAATTCATAGAAATCAGAAACTAGAGACTAAGGGAGATTGAAAAGACGAGATTGTAAGAGAAAGCTAGTATTGTTGTATTCTCAAGAGTGATAGATATTAGGAGACTACAATTGAAGAGACTAACGCCTTAATCTTGTAAATTCAAATACTTATAGTGAAGTGTCTTGCTTTTTTGTCCATGACGTATGTCTCAAGTAATTGAGGCTTAACACGTATATATTGGCATTATTCTTGTCTTATCTTTCTTTAATTTTCGTTTTATATTATTTTAAAAAACTGCATTATAGCATGATCGAATAACATTCTTCGTTTCAGTCTTGGTGAAGAACATTATTCGTTTCAATTCAAATGAATAACATTCTTCATTCCAGTTTTGGTTATGCAGTTGAAGAACATTATTTGTTTCAGTCCTCATGAAGAACATTATTCGTTTCAGTTAACATAAAGAACATTATATGTTCCATTTTTGGTTCTACAGTTGTTAGTATTATGTTTTGTTGGTTAATTTGTGTTGCATATATTAATCTTGAAACAACAATTGGCGTTGACTATGGGGACAATAGCAACAATGGATGGAACCACAAAGTTTGATATTGAAAAGTTCAATGAATCAAATGATTTTGGTATTTAGAAAATAAATATGCATGTTGTTCTCGTACAACAAGGTTTGGTGAATGCGTTGAAGGGTGAATAAGCTCTTCTTGCAACAATGACTACTCATGAAAAGGAATAGCTGATTGTAAAATCATAGAGTACTATCATGTTGTGTCTTGGAGATAAAGCTTTGAGGGAAGTTGAGTCTCTCTATATGACTAAATTAGTTTCAAATAGACTCTTCTTGAAGCAACAATTATTCTCTTTTAAAATGGTTGAAGAGAAACTTGTTACAATATAAATTGTCGATTTTAAGAAGATTCTTGACGATTTAGAAAATTTAGAAGTATGATGAAGACAAAGCTTTGATCATTCTTAATGCTCTGCCAAGTTCATATGAGCACTTAAAGGATGCCATCATGTTTGGAAGAGAACAAACAATTACTCTTGAAGAAGTGCATACCTTTATCCGGACAAATGAAAGCTATAAAAGACACGAGATCAAAAATGAAAATCATGTTGAAATCTGAATGTTATTAGATGAAGAACTGACAAGAAATGATCAAATGAAAATAAACATATGTCCAATTCAAGAACTAAATATGAAGGGAAGTATAAATGGTTCCATTGTCACAAGAAGGGACATTTCAAGAAAGATTGCATTGAAAGGAAGGAATCAAGAAACTCTCAAGATTCTAAAAATGTTGCACTTGTTGATGTTGATTAGGAATTTGCAGAGGCCTTGATCAAACAATTACAAGGTAGCCATTAACAATAAGGACAAAGAAACTTGGATGACAATTATAAATGAAGAGATGCAGTCATTAGAAAAGAACCAAACTTGGACTTTGGTTGACATTCCTAAGAGTCAAAAGGCAATTGGATCAAAATAGATGTTCAAGAGAAAGGAATGCATTCAAGGACAAAAGAATGAAAGGTTCAAAGCAATGCTAGTTGCAAAAGGATTTTCTTAACTTGAAGGGATAAATTTTAATGAAGTCTTTGCACTTGTTGTGAAACATTGTTCCATCATAATTTTGCTTTCAATTTTAACTCAACAAGACTTGGAATTAGAGCAACTTGATGTCAAAATAACATTTCTACATGGTGACCTTGAAGAAATCATTTATATGCAACAGCCTGAAGGGTTTACTAAAGGTAGCAACAAGGTCTGTCTTCTGAAAAAATCATTGTATGATCTAAAGTAGAGTCCTAGAGAACGGTACATGAAGTTTGATGTTTTAATGATAAGGAGTGGTTTTCAAAGATGTAATTTTGATATTTGTGTTTACATTCTGAAAGGGGAAGGTCAAGAACAAGTTTTCACTTACTTATATCTCTATGTAGATGATATTCTTCTTGAAAGCTCAGATAAGGACCAGATTAAAAGGATCAAATTTGATCTTAGTAATGAATTTGAGATGAAAGAACTTGAAAAATCTAAGAGAATCTTAGGTATGGACATAAAAAGAAACAAAATGAAGGGGATATTATTTCTTTCACAAGTTGCCTACTTGAAGAAAGTTGTCACCAAATATAGAATGCATCAGACAAAACATATTACTACTCATTTGGGGCAAAATTTCAAACTGTCCATGAAAAACTCACCTGAGACTGATGAGGAAAGACAAAAAAATGAGTACTATTCCTTATGCTAGTGAATTTGGCAACACAATGTATGGTATGATTTGCAGTCGGCCAAATTTGGCTTATGTTGTGAATGTTATCAGCAAATTTATGACCGGTCCAGGGACATTGCATTGGTCAACACTCAAGTGGATTATGAGGTACTTAAATGGTTCTCTGACAGCAGACTTGAAGTTCAAAAAGGCTTATCATGACAAGGAACCAATCAAGGGATATGTGCACTCAGACTATGCTAGAAATATTGATACTAGAAAATCAATTTCTGGTTATATTTTCATATTATACGAGATTGTTGTGAGTTGGAGATAAATTATACAATCAGTGGTAACTCTCTCTACAACTAAAGTTGAATTCATTACTCTTACTGAAGGTGTTAAATAAGCTATATGGGTGAAATGAGTGATTAGTGAACTTGGAATAAATTAAAATTGTTTCAATTTTTGTGACAGTCAAAGTGTAATTCATTTATCCAAGCATCAAGTGTAACATGATAAGTTTAAACACATTGATGTCAAGCTTCACTTCATAAGGGACATGATTGAATCAAAACAGATTTTTGTGGAAAAGATTGCAACTGAGGAGAATCATGTTGATGCCTTCACAAAATCAATTTCACAAACTAAGTTCAAGCATTGCTTGGACATAGTTGGTTTTTGCCAAGAGTAAAGTTATGGCATGAGAGCAAAGACAATGATTGAATTATTCTAATATTGAGTCAAGGTGGAGAATTATGAAGATATGCCTCAAATCTTCTATCTAGAGTTGGTTATGCTTTAGTGTTTGTTATAATTGAATTTGACGAATTTGGTTATGACAAAGTAGTTATAGTTAGTTAAGCAATTTTGCTTTTGAAGACTATATATAATTGTAAATGCATTGAGTTGTATTGTTGGAAAACAGAGGTTTGTGCAATTATCCAAAGGGATTCATAGAAATCAGAAACTAGAGACTAAGTGAAATTGAAAAGAAGAGATGGTAAGAGGAAACTAGTATTGTTGTATTCTCAACAATGATAAATATTAGGAGATTAATATTGTAAATTTAAATACTTATAGTGGATTGTCTTGTTTTATTGCTCGTGACGTAGATCTCAAGTAATTCAGGTTGGACACGTCTTTCTTGGTGTTATACTTACCTTATATTTCTTTAATTTTTATTTTACATTGATTTCAAAAATTGTATTATAGCATAAACGAATAACATTGTTCGTTTCAGTCATGGTAAATAACATTTTTCGTTTCAGTTCAAACGAAAAACATTATCAATTTCAATTATGGTTCTGCAGTTGAAGAACATTCTTCGTTTCAATCTTGATGAAGAACATTATTCGTTTAAGTTAAAACGGATAACATTTTCTGTTTCATTTATAATTTTACAATTATTAATATCATATTTTGTTGGTTAATTCTTGTTGAAGATCTTATTCTTTAAACAACAAATGCAAAAATCATTTTTATCTATAATTTATATCTAAAATTGTAATAACATTTGTGAATGAATATTCTCTTTTTCTCTACATTTGTGAAAGAAACAAATTGTTGGTGAAATAGGTGGATTTGGGAATAGAGACATCTAGAGAAGAATACCAAGTCCACCGACACATCACGTGAATCAGCAGGACCAATTCTTAGGAAGTAGTACAAATTAGTAATTGAACCACACTAGCAAAAGCACCATCTCTTTTAGAGGAAAAAGGAAAGTGGAACCATCCTCTTTCTTACATGGCAATAGAGAGTGTTTAAATGAGGAAGCTCCATCTCATAGCATGTCCTACCACTGCCAGTCCAATTACTACACCATGCTGTTCTCACCTTATTGCAAAATATGAGACACTAGGGCAGGTGTCAAATAGCCATAACTTTTCTCCATCCACTCCAATATGTATAATCAATTTCATTTCTAATATTTATGGGGCCTACACATTAACGAGCTAAATCAACTCTCTCTTAGGACAATGATACTAGTACTCTCCAAAATTATTTAGTACATATGTTTAAGTTTAAATTTCTTTATTGTGGAAGGAAAGGTACGAAAAATAAATTATTAGTATCTACAATGAGATGCGAAATTTGTTCTCTCCAAAATTTAAATCCTTAAATTATTTTTAGTGAGCTAATTATATTTAAAGGATAAAAAATATAATTGGGCATTTTCTGTTCCTCTTATGTATACATACATAGAAACTAAAAAGAGAGAGAATTGAAAGAGTGTGAGTGTATGAGGCAGTGAGGGACCAGAGAAGGAGGCACGTAAGAAACAAAGTTTTTGGTGCAAGGAACAACTCATACAATGCAATGAATATGGCAAATTGACAATATCAATATAGAAATGCAACGTTTCATGTTGATGATATATGTGTGTAGGGGACAAACGAGAATTTAATACTAGCTAGTAGTATCAAATATTGGATTAATAAAGCCAAAAAATACGTACATGGCTTCCTCACAATATACCACACTACCAACCCCACTAGCCAGCTGTCTCTTTACTTGCAATATTGATGCCAATAGATTTAGTGCATCTTTTGGTGGATTGAGTACAATCACATTCACTCAATGTTATTTAGTAAAAGTTACATTCTACCTTTTGAGTTACCCATTTTTTACTATAAATAATCTCATCTCGTTCACTCACACAAGTAAACCACATAAACCTCTGAATTTTCCAAGAGTGTGAGTTTCCCCTCCTCTGCTTCAGTGAATGCTACTCTAATTAAAATTAACATATAGTTCACCTAAATTATAATTAATCTGTTCTTTATTATTCTACATTGTGACAGCAAGATGAAGCCAGCATTTGCAGCTATGCTACTTGTGTGTCTAATCCTCAGCTCATCTATGTTTGAAATCTCACTCGCTGGTTATGAAGGTATACTGCATGTCATAAGCTTAATTACTACTTGTATAATTACTCTACAATTAATTAATTAATTAATACTCATTACTTTATTAATACCCAATTCCTTTCAAATCATTAATAATACAACTAGTTTAAGGGTTCAAATCTAGCATAATTGTAAAATGATTAATAATTTTTCTTTTCCTAAAATGTAGTATTTTTTAGAATTTTATTGAATTTAGTACCAACATTTGTCATATCATTTGTTTACATTTAATTACTTTTAATTAAATTAAAATTTTTGAATTTTGATCAGGCTCTAACATACTATTATATTCACTTTATTTTAATATACCTTCGGTTTAAAAAGTTTTATACTATTAACAAAAAAATAAAGATTAGTGTATTTGTGAATATGAACTTAAGAACATTAACCGATGATATAAATGTTTGAGATTCAATTCAGGTTTCTGTTCTCCTAAATGTGCGATGAGGTGTTCAAAAGCTGGGATGAAGGACAGATGCTTGAGGTTTTGTGGGATCTGCTGCAGTAAATGTAAGTGTGTGCCATCAGGAACATATGGTAACAAAAATGAGTGTCCTTGCTATAGGGACATGAAGAACTCTAAGGGAAAGCCTAAATGCCCTTAATTTCTTATACAAAATGCACCTTACAGTCCTGCAGGTATCTCTATCTTATGAGATATACATACCCTGTCATTGTCCTTGTCCTTGCTACCTGATTAATTTATCTTTATGATGATCAGAAAAGAGAATAAATCAGTGTTCTCAGTGCCATTTTGTGTATTGTGTTAATCAGGCTCTGTGGTCGTTTTTAGTTAATAAAAGTAACTCATCATTGTATTTGGTTGTCATGTAAACTTTTATTACTTAACTTTAAATTAAAAAAAAAAGAAAGAAAGAAAGTTATGCTTAGGTGTGCAAAAGAGGTTTGTTAATTATTACAAGTAATAAAATAACACTTATTTTACAAATTAAAAAATACTTCATACATTGAAAATTCATTTTGTTGCCACCCTGTCTTCAAAGTATGACATGACTAAACAAGATCTGATACAGTCAACTAGATTATATTCTCTCTGCATTCGGTGTTATTTTATTAAAAATATCGTAAAAAGTTTATTTATAATTTTTTAATCAATAATATTTATGATAATGAAAAATACATTAATTTCTTTTTATTAAAAAATATATTAATTCATTCAAATTTATAGAAATTACATTGATCGAGATCAATACAATTTAAAATTAAGAAAATTAAAAAAGATAAATATACAAACAAATTCACAACATCTATATTAATAGTATAAAATAGAAAAATGCATGGAATAATGACAAAATTTATAAATATAACAAAACTCAAGTGTCCATAATACACATGTCTTCAGAGTAGTAACATTGACGACATTGTAGTCATTGATTAAATTTGAATCTATATTTTATCGTAGTTAATATGTCAATCTAAATCAAATGAATGAAGAGGATATTAAGATAGAAAATCAAAAGCCACACTTAAACGAAAAAGCCTAAATATATACGAAAAAATCCTTGTATAATTAAAAAAATGAAGTAAAAAACAAGTCGGAGTGATTCAAAATAAAAAAATAAGATAATTATATGCAACTGTTGATTTTAGATAATCACAATTGATCTTAAAAAATATATTAATTGTTAATAAGGATAATTTAATAAAATAATTTCTAACCTTCTTTCTCTTTTATTTATAGTTATTTTTAATTGAAATAACTAAAGATAATATTCAATGTGAGGCAACTTAAGATAGTATTTTCAAAGTCCTGCAACCCTTTCACACATTGTTGTTATTCTGTATTTTGAGCTGAGAATACTCTTTAAGAGAGACTTTTTAGTCTCTTTGATAGCAAACATATTGTTGTAGTTTCTATTACTCGATGTGACTTAATTCTATTTAATTATTTTTAAATTAATGTTTTATCATTATTCAACATTAATTTTCCAAGTTGATTACATATGAAGTAAATTTTATATGTTAATATTTCTGTTTAAAACAACTTCTTCAAACGAATATGAACAAATTTGTAAAAAAAAAACGTTTAAATAAATTAAGCATTCCACATATATCCATATTTATCTACACAAAATGAAATATCCGCATAGTCATTTAATTTATTTTTTGGGTCCTTTTTGAAAAGAAAAAAACTACACAATATACATCATAAATCTTTTAGCTTATTATGGACAAAAGATATTAGGACTCACTTTCAATTAAGGACACAGTATTCTAAATTTGAAAATATATGGCTCTGTTCCTGTTGGCAGGAGACATATTTGGTTAAATATTAGAATATTCTCTAGCAACTTTGAAGAGTTCTATTAAATGTTGATGATAATAGAATTGCATTTTGAAGCCAAAACATACTAAACAAAATTTTCTAAAACAATTTGCCAATTGTACCGTCAAAATCATAATGTAACAATTGAATATATGTGATCTCCATACATCAATTTACATGTCAGACTATAGTTCTAAATTGCAATTGTCCGATCGTGGTTGCTTTTGCGCAACCATCCTCTATATAAGTTTTGTAAATTGCAATTTAAAATTATAAATCTAACTATTATATAGTTTCCTAACTTTATGAATAAGCCTTCGACATACTGGACAAACTTTGCTCTCCCCGTCCACAATCCTGAAAGAAAAACAAAATCATTCAAATGTGAATATCCTTAAATTCCTACCTAGTTAGAGTAAATGAAAATCTTCAACATGTTTATAAATATACCTTTGTGCACAGTCATAGCAAGTAGCACAATGACCACAAGGAACAAAGAAACAGTTACGTTGTTCATCATAACAAATTACACATAATTTTTCATCATATAACTCCTCTGAAGAACTACTTGAACCATCTGATTCTTCCATATGAAATCTGTTGATTGTTCCATATGTCATTGGATTTGACTGCACACGTGTGAGTGGTTCGGTTTCAGTTACTTCTTGTGTTGTAACTACATTTTCATTATCACCATTACCGGCTTCAAGGCATTTCAATATCACAAAAATGATAATCATGAAAACTCCTTCAAAATCAAAAGGGTGAAAGTCACATACAAAGAAAGAGTGATATAAAGTTTTTTTAAGCGATTATTTTCTTATATATCTTTATTTTGTTATAAATTTAAATATATCCCATGTATTTCCTTATATATAAATACAAAAAAAGCCACAAAACTTAAATAAAATGATTTAAGGTACCTAAAAGAATTATGTAGGCAAAAACACGAGCCATAAAAGCAATGTCAACAAACACTCCCCCATCATCATCATTATCATCATCTCCCTGTAGTCAATTTGTATGAACCGTAATGAATTTACATTGGAAAAGTTACAATAAGAATATTGTATGAACAATTGCAAAAATATTAGCATATGTGAAATAAAGTATGTAATTAAATAAATTTGGCTTACATTTTTTGGTGTCGATAGAATCACATAATATGTGGTAGGGAAAAAAAGGCCAAGTTTGCACGATCCGTTCCTAGTTGAACACATATTCTTGGCTTTGGTAGTATCATATACCTTTGCGGAAACATCGATATTCATGTTCAAGATTATGTTCCTAGGATTCATGTTTAGAACTCCAATGTGGTACCTATCATCTTCCTCAACCATGTATTCAGCTACTTTACCTAGCAATTGTAGTATTAATTAACAGAACATTTTGTAACACAAAAACTCTGCCTCTATTAAATTTCTACTGTGACATCAACGTTTTTACGGCTATAATTGATGTTGCATCACTTACCACCATTCTCAGTCTCCCTAACATCAATTGTTGTTGCCTCAATCATTTGTCTAGGCTTTAGTTTTTCTAACCTCCTTTCTCCTGTGAAACAAAAGTCTATCTTTCATGAAATAAAAAAAGATTAAAAAAAAGAAAATAAAGCAATATTACAAAGATAGGAACCATGATGACACATTTCCCCTTAACTAACCTTTAATCACTATGCCTTCAAGCTGATTTAAACTACTAGCCTCTGCTTCCCACTTCAAATAAATAGTGGAGCCTTTATTTAACCACAGAGAAATTCCCTATATATAAAGAAAAAAAATCAATATATCTTGTAACACAACATTAATTACCTTAGATAAAGTTAAGTAAAATGCATTTTTGTTACCTTGCGACTATATGGTTCAACAAGTTGGAACTTTGATGTACTCCAATTTATTTGAGAATTTAACTCTGGTTTCTCATTGAAGCCATAAAGATGAATATCATCATTATTAGTAGTAGTAGTATACTCATTTGTTACTTCAATTTGTTTCACAAAAAGTGAACTTGTTTTCATCAAACGTGATGAGCTAGGACCAAGAATCAAGCGAGAATCACCATAAAAACCATATAAGAGACTAGCTGAAACTGCAAATTCAAAATGAGAAAAAGAAAGAAAAAAAAAGTGACAATGTTTTAGAAAGAGTGGTTAAAATAAATGAGAGAATGAAATATAATTAAGATGATGAAAATAAAAGTATACATGCCACAAAAATAAATGGAGAGAGTAGCAAGAAATAACGGCCAAATGTGTTGCCATGGACTATAGTAGTAGTAGTGTGTTGGAATTGGATGGATTAAAGATTGGTATGTTGTAAGAGGAGAATATTGATGCAACCATAGTGATCTCTGCATTTGTGAGTTGTTGTGACTTGCATAACAACAACAACAACAACAGAGAGAGGGTTGATTAAGTGGGAGATGGAAAATAAATGGAAGAAGAGAAGACTTGTAGGTTGAGAAAAGAATAAGAACTAAAATTAGAAATGTTGGTTGTTTGTTACTAGCTAGCTTTCTACTCAACCAACTAACAACCGTTTTATGGTGTGATTGGTTGGTGTTTGACTGACAAGTATATAGTTTCAAGAGTTAAATACCATCAAATTACTATTACTATTACTCTTACTAGAATGAATTAATGGAAAGGAAACCACCAACGCACTTGGCATATAATCTGTTTCTTCTCTTCCATACACGAGAATGTCTCAAAAAAAGTCCATATGCCTTTCAAAACATCTTCAAATCCTTCACCATTCATCACACCATATTCTCCATCAACACATGATTTTGATGTTGCCAACACATGCAATGAAAGTATTCCAATTTGTCTCGGAATGATTTTGGCATACAACACAAGTTGACACACAATCCACTCCCTTGCTTTTCAACCTCCACCACATAAAATTCTTGACCATAACTTTGTACACTCGATAATATTTGAAACAAATTAAAAATAAAATAAAATAAGTATCTTAATTTTTTTTTAAATGTTAATTCGATTAAATCGAACTAAATTAACATGTTTTTTTTCACTGGTTTGGTTGGTTTGATTTTTGTGAAAAATATCGTCAAAATCCAATCAAAAAACTTCCCGTAGACTTAAATATAAGAAAAAACTAGTTACAACTAGTGGACAAAAATTTAATTAGTTTCACCATATTTAATGCTATTATTATGACAATATCCTTCAAACATAACAAATTCTCTATAAAAATAAATAAAAAAGAGGTAATTTAGGAAATGTAATAATTATTTTGATTTTGTCAGAAAATTAAATGTAATTAACTATTATGCTTAATATAAGCTTAATTAGTTATTTTTGTCAATCTCACGATAACCGTCATATTTAATTCTCAATGCAATTTTGATTTCTTGTCTTCCAATTATACTCTATAATTAATATTAAGTGCATTACTTTTAAGTTTTTATTCTCCACTTTATATTTATTATTTATGATAAAGAGAAAAGCCCAATAATTAATAATGATGATTTAGTAAAATCATTGTGAAAAGAGCTCATTGTGGAATTCCGGGAGTATTTAATAGAATTCACTTTGGGTTATAAGGGGAATATAATTATTATTATATTATGCTAAGAGTAATCACACGAGTGAGTTATACCTTATATTTTTATTTAAAATCTTGAAACAATAAATATATAAATTATTTCATTTATATATTTTTCAACTTTTATTTTTTCAACGAATATTAAATTTCTAACTCACAATTGACACTAACACAAGCCTCTTAGCGATGATCAAGGCATAAAAAAGCAACAATTTATGAGGTGGTATGTCATAAAATTATGTCTCTCTTGACCCTAGTTTGTGTTCAAGTTGTACTCCTGGTACTCGGATAATTATCCCCGTACTTGACCTACTTTGTTATCAACTTGGCCATGTTTACGTCTACTCGACTTTCTTTTCAAGAATAAGTGGTTTTGAAAGAAAGAGAAAAATATGTTGAATTAAACAATCTAGTGAGAAATGGGAAGTTAATACAAATAAGTATTGTAATATTAATCATCTTCGTTTTACTGATCTCTCAAGGTACCGTTTTTCTCTATTTTTTTTTTCTTTTCATATTTATCATAATTTGCTTTGATTTTTTTATTGTGTTGATAAAATACTTTTTTGATTTTCTATGATTTTATGATTGTTTTGTGTTGTTGATATTTGTTTGATTTTATGATTGTTGACGCTAAGTTGATTTCCTCTTTTCATATTTGCCTTGATGTTTTTTGTTGTTTTCTTATTTATTTTATTGTACAACAAGATAAAAAACAAGATAAACTTTGATTGATGCTTCATGTTGGGGAGTCCGGAGGAGCACAACATTCGGAATGGGCTAAACAAGGATTTATAAGAGACTTTAGACACCACACATCAACCCAAAACCTTAAGGCATTAGGTGTATGAGTCATTCTCCTTATATATCCATTACAACCTCCATTCTTGGTCAATGTGGGACTAAAGACTCATAATTGAATACCCAACAATCTCCCCCTCAATTATGAGTTCCCACCACTAGACTTGATCCACTTGATCCAAGTTCAGTCCTTTATTGACCACTTGACCACTAGACTTGATCCACTAGATCCGAGTCCTTTTTGGTCAAGTGGTCAATAAAATTACTTCATAAATTATTTACATTTTTTATTTATTTATAAAAAATATATGAATGTTATTTTGAAAAACAAAATTAAATAGATTATAAGGATAAATTTATCATTTTATCAGAATAAAAATCATATCATTTGGTTATGTATTGTGTATCAAATACTGAATATGATAAACTAATTTTATCAAATGTATTATCATTCACACATCAAACACATAACACGATAATTCCCTATTATGTTCATATCATATTCTACTTATTATCGTATCATGTCAGTCCTGAGAGTATAAGTTTTATGGTTGATTTTCCTAATAAAATTATTCATACATTTTTTGTCAACCGCTCATGTTAAACAACCATATAATTAATTGATGATACTACCAATTTAACGATACACAATTTATTCTATTTTTGTATAAAATAAATAGAAAATGTATTATTAATATAAAACATTTTATATTAATATTCAATAATAAATTGTTATCCAGCCAAATTATTTTAAAATATTAATTATTTAATATAAATGAAGCAAGAGCAG
This sequence comes from Cicer pinnatifidum, assembly GCA_037974775.1. Taxonomy (NCBI): domain Eukaryota; kingdom Viridiplantae; phylum Streptophyta; class Magnoliopsida; order Fabales; family Fabaceae; genus Cicer; species Cicer pinnatifidum. The sequence goes on along the minus strand of JBBPBR010000005.1, from coordinate 54,308,497 downwards.
TGTATCTCTGGAAAGGTCAGTGTGGAATTTGTCGATAATTTTTTTTAGAGAACTTGAAATAAATTTTGTGATAATTTCAAAAAACTTTAAAAATAATTTATGGTAGTTCCGGAAAATTTCAAAAATGATTTCTAAAAGTGTCTTCTATACCGAAAACTTTTTTCAAATTTACCGAAATAATGTTTTGTACCAAAAAAATTTAAAAAAAAATTCCGCAAAAAAATGAATTTTTTGACATTCACTTGTGTGTTTCAGATTCTGAAACGAGGAAATGAAAAAAATTGTGATTTTGAAAGTTTTGGATGACTTGGGGCTATGACTCGTACCCATGGACGAGAATTACAAGGTTAATTCATCCAATTTATTTGTGGGCTACTGATGTTTGGGCCCTATTTTCTTTTGCCTTGTATATGGGAAAATTTTACTTTGTAATCCAAAAATTATACCTCTATTCCTATGTTTTAATCAAAATCTTCAGAATGCTTGGATTGAAAACTTTTTCTTATAGAATAATTTAATTTTTAAAAGTTTTTAAATTCTGAAGTTTCTAGAACACAAAAAAATTTGATGGGATATAAAAAGTAAAATGAGTAATTTAGATAGAATGAAGGAGTAGGGGTATAATGACAGTAGTATGTGATAAAATTTTCTATAAAGAATTGAGTGGTGTTGCCCTCAGCTTTTTATTACTTCATTTTCATTTTAAAAATTATTTAAAGAGGATTTCACACCAATTTCCCCCAATTAGTTCATATAATTTTTAGAGCATCAATTTAACATAATATGGATTTTTTTTAGTTTAGCACCAAACTAAATAGACAACATCATTATGGTGTCAAATAATACAATGCTTAATTTTTGAAGCTTTATTTATTTTTTTAAAATGAATGATAATCTTAAATTATAATGATATATAATTAATTGTGAGACTCTCTTAATAATTTTATTTTAATTACTGGATTGAAGAAATTGATAATTTAATAGATACTAAATTTAAAAATGATAAAATAACAAACATATATTTAGATGATCCACTCACGTATTTGATTTTCGACCAGTTTTAAAATCCTTCATAAATGTGGACTTTTCGATTTTTTTTAAGAGCTCAATGGATACCTTAATTTTGTAGGGTAATATTCTTTAAAATTAACAACAATAAAATTAGATGTCTTTTAGGTCTAATTAGTTTTCATAGGAAGATGATGAGAAATTGATGCCAAAGTGTTGCATGGCTAATTTTTGGTGGATGGAATGATAGGAAAATGGAATGAATGAGAATTCATGCGATGGATTTCAGATATGTTTTTTAATTTGGGTTTTGATATCATATAAGCGTGTGGCCTACTGCCACATAATTCTGAGTTTAGATATGTCTTTTTCAGATTTGAGTGGACTGAATTAATTAGTAGATGAAGAAAACTGTGAGTTTTTTTTATAAGATTTTATTTAATATGAGATTTAAGTTTTTTTTCTCAATTATATACATAATAATTATTGATAAAATAATAATATCATTGAGGTGTCTTAACATTTTTTTAAATAAAAAATATATTAATTAATACATATTCTAAAAAATAAACAACCTAAACGGAGAATAAAATAATTGATAGAAAAAGATAAACACCGACCATTACGACTTAATAAATTAAAGCATCCGATATAATTTTGTTAAAGAAAAAAAAGATATGATGTCATAAAAACCCACATGCAACTGTGGTTGGGAAAAGGAAAAAGTGAGTGATTGATTAATAGTTGTAATTGGTAAACCAGATTCTTAAAAAACGACAATGGGAAATAGGGGTATCTAAATCTATCTATCCGTGATGAGCGACGTGATTAGGAGAAAAGCAAAAGCTTGGTGGTAGTGGGTGGTGTGAAGTGCACGTCCTATACTCATTATATCTATAACAAGTGAGCTTTCCATCCCCACCTCCATTCGACCTTTCCCAAATTCAAATAATATTTCATTAATGATTCATTGATATTTTAAAATGACATGTAATTTGAAATAAATGTATTTTGCTATAATGAAATATAATTTGAGATAGATGGAGTAAAACATTTGTTTGAAAAAGATAATAATTTTTAGTTTTTAATATAATTTTAATTATTTTATTCGAATTATAATTTTTAATTAATACAATATGCATTATTTTTAAGTTCTTATTTTTTACTTTATGATAATAGAAATACATTAATGATCAATAGAGATGATGGAATAAAATAATCATTCTCTTTTCTTTATTTATTATCTTATTTTCATATTTTTTATGGAATTGTCAAATCTAACAATTATTTTAAAATAAATAGAATATTAATAAGAAATATATTTTTAAAAAGTAATAAATATATCTAAAAATTTGTAAAATGTAATATAGTATATTTAAAGTTTTTTCATATGCAAATGGAATTGACCTTGCACCAATTTGTTATGGTATCAGAATTGGATAGCTAATACTAGTTCATTAGTCAATTAGTTTTGTTGTTTCCTTGTGGCTTGAAGTTGTGAAATATGAATACTAAAAATATCCATATATTGATATTTTTGATGAACAATTACTGTGATTGAAAGGCAAGAAAGAAAGAAGCGTGGTCATTTCAAGATGAGAAAATATGACTTGAATGTTAGCTTTCATGACATAGCTTAGTGACCTACCAATACCTAACTATGAAATTTCGAAGTAGTAGTTGGTGAATGGGTGATACATACTTAGTTACTTGACTACGATGCAGCCTCACTCATAAAAGGAGCATATTTGCTCCATCTAATTTGCATTATGGAAGTAAAATTATTAACCGCGTGAGACAATTAAAATAATTATTAATTTCGTTGAGACAATTAATTGCTAAAGAGACAATTAATTAATATTTTCTTTGTAATATATAGAGACAAGTAATATGAGATAATTAAATATTACAAATAATTAATAAAACATTATATGAGATAGAGGTAGCAAATTAGCAATATCTAGTTTTTTTTTTTCAGAGGAGGCCAATTTAATTTTTTTTTAAAGACTATATATCATTTATACTGTAGGAAATATTAAATTAGTTTATATTTTTTTAATAAAAAAAATTAGTTGTTTGTATTTATTTGAAAATTAGTGAACGAGGATTAAACCCAACATCTTATACCTCATAAACTATACGGAACCTCACTCAATACCTCTCTTAGTTGTTTGTTGAATTGAATTATATATATTTACCCGATCTAATCAGTTTATATAACACAAAATCACACCCTAATATAAATAAGTTAACCTTAGGCACATTTTTCTTTGTTCAATATAGTAAAGTAAAGTACTATATACACAACTGAAAAATATTACTCAGGAAAAGCATAAGCATATTACTACTAATTTGCAGTAGTAGTATAATTTTGATGGGCACGCTGAGGTAGGTGGTGTTTTGAAAATGTTTCTCATCATTGGATATGCACCGATTAAAGTATTTTTCAAATGATGATGCTAGTTAGTAATTTCCTATATATTATAAAAAAACCTTCTTTTTGACCATAGCTAACGGCACATTTCGCTGTTGTTGACTTGCCTGGTAAACCAAACCATCGTTCCCATTGGTTGATATCATTTTTTTCTAAGAAATAATTTGAAAAGTATGATTATTACAACTTTTTTCATATAAAATTAATAAATATGTGATTTATGTCCATATTTTAAAAACTGTACAAATATAAATATAAAACTATAATAACAAAAGAAATAAAAAGAGTGAAAAAATACATAAAATATAAATTTTATATATCTTTTAATATATTTTTTTTAACGTAATCACTGATCTCACAAAATAGTTCAAATTAATTAAAGTGGTTGAAATTTTTTAATATATCTTTTTTCATACAGAAAGATAAATAATTAAGAAATTCAAATATTTACTTATATCTTAATTGAAATATCTATTTACGTCACATCATATTTTGATACAAATTTAAAAGTTTTGGATTAAAGTTGTTTGAGTTCAATTTAATAATAGAATTAATTTTTTTTTAATTGATTTGGATTTATTTCTCTTTAAAACTACAAAAAATTCAGAAAGATGTGGTGACAAAAATTTAAAATGAAGGAAAATAGTTTTATTTAAAAATTATTTCTTGATACAAATATAGACATCAACACTATTTTTTTTAATACGGATTTTGATTTGTATA
>JBBPBR010000005.1:54285557-54297119 GCA_037974775.1 Cicer pinnatifidum | reverse complement strand
AATAGAACAAACAAAGGAGACATAAATCAAAATCTAAGTGCAAAAATTATTTGAATCTAATGTTTGAAACAAAAATTCTATTACGGAAGAATTTGTCTTTAAATAAAAAAAGGGATTGTAAGTCATCAATAAAATTTTATGAGAAAGAACATGAGAAGTTAACTTATCTATATAAATATAGTCTTTACAAAAAATGTGAGAGACAATAAAACACACAATTAATTAGAGATTGAAACAATCTTTCTAAAAAATTACTTGAACATCTCTCAAATAAAACTTATTGACATATTATCTTTTCTTATAAATAAAAATATTAATAAGTTAGATTATGTTAGTTTTTAAGATCAAACTTAAAACTTTTTATTTATAACTCTTTCTTTCGATGTCTTATTTAACTTAACTTGCATATGTTTTCGGCTTTTAGTTAGTTGTGTGGTCCATTGAACTTTAATGACAATATCTCTCACATAACCTCCTCATGTAAATTGTACACGTAAAGAGGATTTAAATCCCCTTTCAATTACATGTGTTACGGAATACTACTATGGTTAACAATGGACCGGTTTATTTTGAAAATTATCTACTCTTACTTTTCAACCCATTCCACGGTAATATCTTTACTTATTCTACCAACTTCTACAATGTTCTTGATTTATTAAAAAATAAAATTAAAAGGACATATATAGTTAAGAATGACAATATAATCTACACACACAAAAGTATTCATCCAAACTCATTTAATTTAGGAGGGAAAAACTAACTTAGATTGAGTATAGGTGTAGATGTGAATTTTCCTCAAAACTAAAATTCGACAATGGAGACAGACTTAGGGTGGTGATATTCGTCCTGCACCTGCACTGGCTCACAAATAATACTAGTAATTTTTAAATTTGATATATATAAACATATTAAATATATTTAATATTTTTTAAATATTAAAAATTATAATTTTATTTTTAATAAAAATATTTTTTAATTTTATTATTATCTAGTAATAATTATTTTATTATATTAATTATAATATATATGATTTTTAAATTTAGAATTTTATATATATAAATATTGACAGATGTTGGTGAAGAAATTCTCGTTGCGTGAAAACTTAAATTTCACATTCGCTATAAAACGAGAGTCAATGCAAATTCTTTTCCATTAATCAAATGAGAAGATGGAGAAAACAAAATCCACCCAACCTATCTTGTTCTCGTGCCTACATTTAGTGATCTAAAAGCTAAGCTTTAGAAAAATGATATTCCCAATTCAGAAGTTAGCCGCCCCTACATTAATATGTTGAAAATTACCCGTGGTAAGTTTGAACTCTATTAATGTGAGAAAACCTCTTCTTATGTGTAAAAAACATTTGCTATATATAGGAGTGATTCTCTCAAGCAACACAAACACCGTATTATTAGCATCACACCTATTCTCACACATCCTAATATAGTATTAGTGAAAAAATGAACTGGTGGTGGGCGAGAGCAACCGGTGATACCGGCAAGGCAAGTTCTTAATACATATATATACTTAAATTTCTTCTATCTTTTTTTTTTTTTTTTCATTTTAATTGCCTCCTTTTCCATTTATTTCTTTGATAAATATAATTGATACTTTCAATTTGGAATGCATTTATTTTCAATCATGTCTCTAAATTTGTATTGCCTAGCAGTTAGAGGTTTTTGACGCCAAAGAATTGAGAGAAAAAATATATGAAAGACTAAGACTTGTGCACACTAATAGTAAAATAATGAATCAACTTTGAAATCTAAATACGCGTACCGTAGTAAATTCACCGAATTCGAATCCAGAGCAACAACGAGAATGTCATCACTCATGGGATAGTGGCACTTTCCACTCAAACTAGGATAAAAGAAAACTGATATGTTTAATAGCAACTATTAGAGACACTTACAATTACTTAATGATTAGATAAAATATGTTAGGTTAATTATATTAATAACAAGTACATCATGTAAAAATAATTATTTCAAGTTTTATTTCTCTCTGTTTAAGTTCAACTATCATTCTTAACAGCATCATCACACTATTCCACTAATTTTTTTTTGTGTGCAGATCACAAAATTGGAGGAAGCACCACAAACCTTCAAGAACGTAGCACTAATTATAGGCGTAACCGGCATCGTGGGAAACAGCCTTGCCGAGATTCTACCTCTTAACGATACCCCCGGTGGTCCATGGAAAGTTTACGGTGTGGCTCGCCGTCCACAACCAACGTGGAACGCTAACAACCCCGTTCACTACATTCAATGCGATGTTACCAACGAAAACGACGTGGAATTGAAGCTCTCTCCATTAACTGATGTGACTCATATCTTTTATGTTTCGTGGACCAGTAGGCCCACAGAGGCCCAAAATAGCGACGTAAATGGTGCCATGTTGAGGAACGTTCTTCGGGCTCTCATTCCAAATGCTCCGGATCTTCGCCACATTTCACTTCAGACAGGTATCAAGCATTATGTAGGATCGTTTGAAACGATTGGGAAGATCAAGGGTCATGACTCACCGTTCACGGAGGATCTCCCACGCCTCCACACACTCAATTTCTATTACACACAAGAGGATATCTTGTTCCAAGAGGTTGGTATTTATAATTAAATTTCTTCCTATTTTAAATTTAATACAACTAAATTTTGAAATTTTATATTTTGTTTTATTTTAAAATAATTAATATCTTATTCTTTTCTCTTGTTATTTCTTTTTCATTTTTTATTGTCTTTATTTTTAATTCTTCGACGTCTATTTTTATCGTTACTACATTAAGAATAAAAAAAGAATTTAAAAACGACGATGATATAGCTGCGTGTTCGACGACACCAATATGCCATCAATACAAACACGAGTGAATTATTTCTCTATCTTCAAACTAAACGTGTCAAAACAATATAAACTTTTAACAAATTTAAGATTATTGTACACCTTTTTAATTCTTGTGATTTAACTAACCGAATCACATATTTAGAGACAAAAACCATTTAAAAGAAATTATTGTCAACAAAATGAGAAAAAAATATATGCTGTGTAAAATAAAAATAGAGTTTACGGTAATTAGAATCACACATTATTAAAGTGGTAACCATACTAATGCAATTAGAATCACACATTATTTTACGGTAACCATTAAACTCCAACAAAATACCCCACACATACCATACTAATGCAATTAGAATCACACATTATTAAAGTGCGGGATGGCTACAGTGGACCTTTACTACAAGTGCTTCACGAAGGACCATTGTTAATAAATGTTAAATTAAAAAGATATAGACTTTATTGTGAACTCAATCAAATAAAATCACTTTTTTAACTCTCCTCTACCCATCTCTTGATTGTTACTGCCACCTCACTCACTACTTTTATGTTAAATAAAACTAAGAACATGAAGAGATAACGATCTGGGTGAGATCCTCTAAGAGGGAAGTGGCTTTCAAGGGTGGAACGAGGGTGGAGGGAAAAGGAAATTAAAGAAAGGAACGATCTATAATGAAAGTTTATAATTAGATTTAATGGAGTTGAAAATATAACGGTTAAGAATAAAAATAAAAATAAAATTAAAATGTGGACAATGATGGACCAACATTAGTGGTGCATCAGCCATCACTTATTATCTCTTTTGATTTTATCTCTTTTCATGTGGATGTTGGATTTTTTCTAATTTACATCATAGATTTCAAAATCAATACTAATTGATCTTTTACAAAGGAAAAGTATAGTTTTAAAATTATTCTTTCTATTAAATATGGAAGTCATAATGTTAGTTATTAACTTTTTATTTCGGACTATTTACATCATGATAAAACCACTTAGCAAGATAAAAAATAATATTATTTATAAATTATTTTTTTGACTACTTTTTTACTGTAAAGTTTGAGTTTTTTTTTTCCTTTCAGTGTTAGTCTCTAGAATAAACCCTATAAATTTACTTAATATTCAATTAACTTATTACAAATTTATTGAAATTATATATAAAGTTAAATAAATTTGTATAAAATGGTTGTATTTCATTTGTAGTTCTTGTACAACAAATTCACATTTTTTAATTTTAATCTTATAGTAGAGGTTAAAATTAAAAAATGTGATATATGTAAAAACTAAAAAGTAAAATATAATTATTTTGTAGAGAAAAAAAAACTTATTTAAATCTTTTATATAATAGGCTTTGGAATGATATTTTCTTTGTTAAATTAATATTCAAACAATTATATTTTTTAGGTGATATATTTTGTTACAGACAGTAATTGATATTAATTATACTGTAATATAATAATGAAATAAAGTATTTATACAGGTGGGTAAGAAAAAAGGATTGACATGGTTCATTAATCGACCACAAGCTATCTTTGGATTTTCACCATACAGCATGATGAACCTAATTGGTACACTTTGTGTTTACGCCGCAATTTGCAAGCATGAATGTGTTCCTTTGATGTTTCCTGGATCGAAAGCTGCATGGGAGTGTTATTCAACAGCTTCAGATGCTAATTTAATAGCAGAGCAACACATTTGGGGTGCGGTTGATCCTAATGCCAAGAACCAAGCGTTCAACTGCAGCAATGGTGATGTTTTCAAGTGGAAACATTTGTGGAAGGTATTGGCTGATAAGTTTGGGATTGAAAATTATGGGTTTGAAGATGGTTCAGATTTGAAGTTGTCAGATATGATGAAAGATAAGGGTGGTGTTTGGGAAGAAATTGTTAGAGACAACGGATTGTTGCCCAACAAGCTTGAAGAGGTTGGTGATTGGTGGTTTGCAGATTTTATGTTGAGCGTTGATGGTGTTTTGGATACTATGAACAAGGCTAAACAACATGGTTTCTTGGGATTTAGGAATTCTGAGAATTCTTTTATTAGTTGGATTGACAAGACAAAGGCTTACAAGATTGTGCCATGATGTTTCTTTTCAGCTATGATTGTTGCCTTCTTGTTACATAGGGGGTTCTCATCCTCTCTTGTAGTAAATAAAGTTCCATGGTGGACGAGGAAGAGTTCTTTTCTGCATTTTAATGTTTATCATGTGTGCTTTTTTGCAATAACAAGTTGCAGATAAAATAATGAAAAAACTACTTATTTTGCTCATTATGCTAGAGTAACATCTTTGATACTACAACTACACAAATCTAGCTGCAAAAGACATGAATAATAATATCTATACATTACAACTTTACAATGTCTAATAAGTCAATCCCTATATCATCTCCACCTTACTATATGTAGTACAACAGATACCTCTTGGTGAATTTATTTCAAATAGACAGGGGAAAATTTTTGAATTTAGAAAAATGGAAAATTGAGGAAATAATATAATACGGCAATACAGGACATATAATTGCATGAGAAGATAAGATATACAATTCAAAGCCACTATAACAGTGTTTTAATTATGCACAATTATTTTTATTTATTCCTTATATCACTGTTCACTTTAAGCTTCCCCTAACGATTATAAACAACATCAAAGAGATATAACAACTTTTTCACCAGCCCTTGGCTGTGTTCCGTTACGCTCCATTCTGGGCCCAAAGCAGATCATTACAACATAACAAGCCCAACTTTAATGGGCCACATTTGCAAGTATTCCAAGGCCCACAAAGTTAGTGAAGCCCATAAACAACAATCACTGCAAAGCCCAATAATCTCAAGTCCAACTAAACGCAATTGGACTCACAACTCTATGCTTCCCATCATTCCATTCCAAATAACCAAAACTCGTAGTTCCCGAAGGCATCGAACTGCACGTGAACCGCACGGTATAACCCTTCTTCTCATACAGTTCCTTAAAACTAATCGTCTCCGGTTCCACCACAACCTTGACTGGCGAAGAACCCACCGGTAACACCACAACGGAAGCTTTATACGTTCCCGGAGTACCAACATTCGTTAGAACCCTATTATATTCAACACTGACCGGTTCATTAGAACCACCACCAATTCCCGAAGCAGTTTCAAAAGGAACAGAAAAAGAAGGATAGTTAAAATCTTCAACCCTATATTTCTTCTTTGGATCGCACGTGTATTCTCTTCTCGCTGCAAGTTTGATTTGAAACGACGTGTAGTTTAACGCACAGAAAAATCCAAGATAATCGTCCACGTTCGCGTCGTAAACAAGACCAGGATCAAGGGCGGATACAGGGTCCACGTGTCCTGATCCGAAATCAAAAGGCGTAGCGGATTTCCCGGTTGCCACATCTTCGATTGTTTGTCCGTTTTTATAAGAGGTGTATGCTGTGGTCATCAGTGCTGACCGTATAGAAGCGGGACTCCAATCAGGGTAAGCTCCTTTTAAAATTGCAGCTAAACCACTCACGTGAGGACACGACATTGAGGTTCCCGATATAATGTTGAAACTCACGTGCCTGTTGTCTTGTGTTAAACCGGTTGGTCCAACTGAACCGGTCCAGCCGGCTAAAATGTTTACACCCGGTGCTATTAAATCCGGTTTAAGAATCTTTGGTGTTTGAACATTTGGTCCTCTTGAACTGAACGCTGCTACAACCGGTGAAGGTTGAACTTGTAAATGTGTTCCACCAAAAACAATTTTAGCTTTTGGATTTGGTGAATTAAAAACATAATCTTTTACTATTGTGCTTGATTTTTGACCCAATGATGCTGCTGGTAGAAGATGAGAGTCAGCAATTAACTCTTCACCAAATTCTTCATTGTTTGCTAAAATCATTCCAATTCCACCAGCACTTTTCACAACAAGACCCTTTTCAACTCTTGAGTTTCCACCTCTTTCACATACAACAACTTTGCCTAAAACTTTTGAAGGGGTTAATGAATCAGGTATACAAAGATACCCAACTGATGAATTACTCACATTACCTGCATAAACTAATGGTAGCAATTTATCAGTTAAAGGTTTTCCATTGTAGAGTGATGCACCTGTGTATGTTTTTCCATTTCCGAGTGTTATGTAAGCTGGGAAATCACGATCGATTGTTCCAGCTCCAACTGTTGTTATCCATGGTGCTACATTTGACAAACTTTCAGGACTTGGCCCACCGTTTCCTGCTGAAGCTGAAACTAGAATTCCATGTGATGTTGCTGTGAAAGAACCAATTGCTATGATATCTCTGTAGTAATCCATTGTGCTACCACCTATGGACATGGATAAGATGTTGACACCGTCTTCTATTGCTTTATCGATTCCGGCAGCTATGTCTGAAGTGAAACAACCGCCTAGCCAACACACTTTATAAGCTGCTACACGGGCTTGTGTAGCCATGCCTCTTGCTGTACCAGAAGCTAAACCAAAGAGGCTAGCTTCTGCTACTTCAGAACCTGCTGCTGTTGTTAAAGTGTGGCTTCCATGACCATCATCGTCTCTCGCTGATCTTGATTCTGTTGTCTTGTCTATTGGACCAAGTGCTGCTTCATACCCTTTTGAGAAAAACCTTGCACCTATGAGTTTTTTGTTGCAGTTTGATGAGTTCATGTTGTTTCCTGTTTCACACTCACCTTTCCAGTTACTTGGTATTGGACCAAGTCCTGTGTCGTCTAAGCTTTTTAGCTCTGGCCATATACCAGTGTCGAGAACACCGATAATCACCTGGCTCTGTTGGTTAGAGTTAGGTAAAAGAGCGTTGGTTTTTGGTAATCCGAGGAACTGTGGTGTTCTTGTTGTGTGAAGATGGTATCTTAGTTCGGGGGTAACAGAGAGAATTCCTGGTTGTTTTGAAAGTGTGTCAGCTTCTTGAAGTGTTAGTCTTGTGGAGAATCCATGAGCTACATGTTTGTATGTGTAGAGAATCTCTGCTGTTTCTGATACTGATTTTAGCGATGAATCGAACCAGTCAAGGTGGTCAGTGAAAGTTTGTGGCATGGTGGATTTGTCCGTGTGAATTATGTATGTGTTTTTGGTTTGTGGTGTTTTGGTTTCTGCTATGGTATATCTGCTGCAGAATAATAGCAGCAGAACAGTTTGAAGAGACTTGAAAATGTTCATCTTTTGATTGTTGTCACCAAGCTTTGTCAATGGTGGTTATTTTGAGAGCCAATATTTGAGTCTATGGCTTGTTTTAGTTTTGATTCTGAGATGTATGTTGTGTTGTATTTATTGTGAATTTGGAAGTTGTGGATTGGAACTGTTGAGTGTGTGATTGATGATTGATGAAGATTCTTTTAGGAATAAAAATTGTTGGGAGTCGATTTAAATTTTTAAAGTTTGGAATTTCAATGCAAGGATAAAAGGGATAAATATTCCAAGGTATAAATTTTGACCATTAGAAATGTAAATTTAACTTTGAAGAATAAATTAAGAGGTTTTAGAGGTCATTTGAGTTGTTGAGCTTAATGGAGAGTGTTATGATTTCTCGTAACTCTCAAGAGTACGAGAATTTGTAGAGTAATATACTATTTGGAGTGAGTTAGAAATCATTATAATTTTATTTGAGATTATGAATATAACTATTGAAGTGTTTACGTGAGTGCGGACAAAATATGTTGAACCACGTTAATTGTTGTGTATTTTTTTGTTCTTTTCTTTTTATGTGTTCTCATATAATAGATCCTAGATGTGTGTATGAGTTTTTCTCCCCACAAAAATTATATAGTATAGTGATTAGTTGGCAATGGTAGGACAAAAATAAAGAGAAATAGTGTTGTCCATATAGCAACAAATGAAAATGTAACAAATTTATGAAAAGCTTTTTGGTGCTAAAGTGCAGCAATTATATGTGGTGAATGTCCGGGACAACCAGCAAAGGTGTGCTGCTACTTTTTTTTGACAGTTTTTTTAGCCTTCTTTCTATAATTAATATATTTATTAATAATAATTAATGAACATGTGGTTGTAAATTCCTCATCTCATATACTAGCTTTTCTCATGTCATATTTCCTATCCATAAGAAATTTTTTCATTAACTTGCTGAATTTAGCTAATCTAAGCCAATGAGACAATGTATGTTTCAAGTAGCAAAGTTTTTCTACAGAAAAAGAAAGGGCTATTAAGGACAGTATATAGACAAAATTTATCTACATCTTAAAATAACTGACCCTGTATTTTTTCATTCAGTTACCATCTCCCCTTGGTGTTGAACAAATAATATTTCATCTGTTATAAAACTAGCCTCTCATAAATTAATATTGTGTAATTACTTTCAAATTTCAATGTATATATTTCATTAATACATTGAAATCCAACGGTTCTGAATTGTAACTCGAATTTGTTTGCAATGATTAGGCTGCCATTGAACACAAAAAATATCATCCATGTATTATTATTATTATTATTATTATTATTATTATTATTATTATTATATAGAAATAAGAATATTTTGGATAAAGAAAATTTAGGGTACACTCAATCAAAGAGAAATGAAAAAGCAGGGATTCTTTTACTTTTTGACAACTATAGTCAGGTTGGACGTGTGAAATGATGATCATGTCTCTTTCAATTATTTAACTGGTAAAGGAGAAACAACAAGGAAAAGCTAAGATAAACTATTTATATATGTATTCTTTACCAACAATTCACTGATTTTGCACTGAAAACTAAAAAGAGCTTTTATATAACCAAATTAAGTTCATCCAACACACACAAATACATTATCAATCCGCATAGGTATTTAATGGAATAATAACTTGTTTAAAACGTTTTAAACTATTGTCACTGTCTTAATTACAAGTAGATTGTGATTCTTCATATTGCCAAAAATTGTAAATTATATGGTTAGGACTTTGGAGTTGGATTCCTAGACAATAAGTATAATAAAAAAGTCTATTAGAAAATTAGAACTGTGCAAGATTTAAAATTTCTAAGACATTATTCATAATAGTCATTAGTTGTTTGTTACGAGTTAAAAGTTTTCAAAAAAGATGAATAGCTGAATAGACAAGAAAGATAATGGTTTAATAATTGAGATTAATAGTGACGTTTGAGTGATAGCTTCTTGCTCTGCCTCTTGTTTTTCTTGGCAAATAGCTGGAATGGACCTACCACTTGTTAATGCTAACCACTTTAAGTTAACCAACTTTCTTTTTATACTTAATCTTATAGATTGCAGTCAAGTCTTATAACAAATGAACAGTGTTGTGTTTTCAATCAAGCACTACTCCAATAATGAAAGGAACATCATATGATCCATTTACTTTGTGTAGCTACTTTTTATTTTTTTTACAACTTTATATTAATTTCACTTGTTAATGAAGATACAAAAACTTTAAAAGTGAATAATTGTTTGCATTTTCAAAAATAATGAAAGTATCAAAAGAACGAACGGTTATTGATTCAGAGTGAATTTTTGAATTGATCCAAGCTTAATATCATCTCCTTGAAATTATATGATATATCTTATTCTAAACGTAAAAATGTGTGCAAATACATATCCACCGTGAGACAGCATATCCACCATGGATTCTGGCCAAACATCATTCACATAACATTCTTCTTTCACATTTACTTTCGTTGTGAATCTTAATTATTTGAATATTAATAATGATTTTTATTGTTTTCCAAAATGTATGATTTCTAACTAATATTTTATTGTCTATGTGACAATTATTTACTTTTAAGAAATTATCTTCTTATTAACAAATTAAAATAAACACATACTTTTTAAAAAAATCACCTAATAAACATACAATAATTTTTCCTAAAAATAATTTTTTAGGAGACATAATTTATTTCGAAAGTGTATTTTCAAATAACACAATTTATGTTTTTTAATATCTACAGTTGAAGCCACGTTGGAGATAGAGAAATTTCCTAACCCAATAATTGGTAAGCAAAAATTGTTTACATAGTAAGATTTTTTAATTATTTATCATGCTGGGTTTATTGGAGGTCAACATCATGCTAGAAGCAATCACTAATTAGTGTGAACAATGGGAACGTTTGGACCATTCTTCCCTTATGATTTTCTCAACTTTCATACCTCTTTGAAAAAAGCCCAATAATTGTAGGATATGTTTAAATGAAAGAACCGCATATTAAGAAAGGATAGAAAAAAGAACTGATAGTTATTATAAATAACCTTAAAGGAATCTGATTTTTGCTATGAGATCTCTATGTTAATGCATACTTATCGATCAAGAAAATGACTTTGATACGTGGCATCCAAATTTCATCAGGACTTTAATTTCAACCAATTAGAGTATATGTTAAATAATTTTATTGTTAATTTATTTATCTATTATATATATTTAAAATAGATTCTGATGCTACTTCATACTATTTTTTTCATGTATACATATTTTTTACTTTAGATAAAAAGTTGAAAAAGTTGACGTGTACGTCTTTATAGAAAGTTTTTTCTACTGTTTTTAAATAGTTTTTTCATAAATTATATACATCATGTATTATCATATACTATATTTTCTATTTAAATATTATTTCATAAGATATACTTAAATTTTTTTAAATTAATTCCACATTATTATTTCATAACATCATATTATCATTTTATAATATTTGTCTAACATCTTTCACATTAATTCTACGTTACTACTCAATACATATTTTTTCATCTACTTATATTTTTTTTTTGGTTCAATCAACTTCACATTTTAATATATCATTTACTTATTTACTAGCAATTGTATAGATAT
>JBBPBR010000005.1:54262004-54273238 GCA_037974775.1 Cicer pinnatifidum | reverse complement strand
AAATCTCATTATCGACAATTTAAGTCTTAAAATTTATAAAATAAAAATTTAGCCTTTAAATTTAACATATCGGTCAATTTTATTTTATTTTTTAATATAGCATCGGTTTTATGAATGATTGTCTTGTGTCGGTTACAAAAATGGTTGGCTCGGTGTAACAAGAAATTATTGAAGTTAATATATATATATAAGGTTTTTGACTTGTTTTGAATCTTTTAATAGATCTACCGAAGATATATTTTGTTAATTTTTTTTTTACAAGAGATGTTCCGATAAATTTTTGACAAAAGATATTTTGATAATACTTTTTATTTTAAATAATTAACTTTTATTGTATAAATTTAAGAGATTAAATTCTTGACAATTATTATATAAAAAAACACAATTGTTGGATATCATTTACTCTATATAAACAAAAATTAAAGGACATATATTATTAGAGTAAAATTACTTGATATTAATAATAATTAATTAATTAATTAATTACAATTTATCAACATAGTTATAGAAATATTCAGTCAAAAAAGAAATATAGTTACAGAAACATAAATCTATTTTTTTTGGTTGGGATAACGTTATGAGGTTGGAAAGGGTAGTGTGGGTCCCATTGTAGAGAGACACGGGTGAAAGAGGCACCTACGTGTGGTAATGGAAAAGCGTAAAAAGGGACCACGTCAACCATGCTGACTCACCCACCCCTATCTTCTTCCTTCCATAATTGTTAGCCTGAAGGTGAAGAAACACTCTCCTTCAATAGTCTTATCTTATAGAAGGTGGTTAGATATCGATGAATTAGGTACTTTTTAAATTAAAAAATATAAGATACATATGTGATTATAATAACTATCAAAAAGCAAAACTTGTTTATTATGAAGGAAAAAAAACGTGGGAGTCTAAAGTAGTCACGTGTTTTTTAAAATTATTTTTATTTGTATCCTCCATTTTTTTATAATTGTTTATAGAGTAAATATATGTATATATATATAAATCAAATTAAATTATATAATTTAATATTGCATCAATGTTATCTCCACAATGGTAGATGTTATATAATTTGTTTTCCTTAAAACATTATTAAATACTGATGTAATATGACATTGATTTTTATAATCCCAAATGTCGATTAATTTAAAATTATAATAGTGGATTAACTTAATTATTTAAATTTATGAAATATTGATTTAATCTTTTAAATTAAAAAATGTCAATTAATTTTGTTATTTTTTTCAAATTTTATACCATGATTTTAAAACTATTATTTAAATAAAGAAAACAATTTTATGAAATTATAAAAATAAATAGATCAAAACTATAATTAAATTTATTATTTAACTTAAACATCAATTTCTTATTTCATAAGATTCAATTAATTGAAATTTACCATTTAATGAATTAAAATATCTATTTATGCTTTGTTTATTAATTAAAATCTCTCGCATATGTATCTAGAAATATTTGAATGATATGATACAAGGAGAATTCGAACTTAAAGCGTAATACTGTAAAAAAAAAATATTAATTAAATATTGTAATACAATTTGAAAGATATGTTCATTCACTCCTCAATTTTGCTCACAAAATATTAAATATAGTGTTAGAAGTTAGTTTCCAATTATGTATTTCAGTTCATTTTACATTCTTGGAAGTTGGCATCACCTAAAAAGAATAGAAAATGGGTGAAGGATGATAACTTGGCTAATTTTGTTGACTATATTTTCCTACCTGGCTTCAGAGTCGTAAAAGGAAATAACTCAAGTAAACCGGCCTTATCATGTTTTAATCCAGAAAGTTTTACTCTTTATCCCCATTTATCCTTGTACCACTAAAAATTAAAAGAAAAAACATAAATATCTTTATACAAATATTACAAATTCAATATTTTCACTATTTGAAATTTTCGATATATAAATAAATTTAAAAAAATTAATTTTTTTCAAAAATATATTTTTAAGTTTTCTAGTACTGCAGAAATTTTGAAAAATATTTTTTGGTACAGAAGACATTTATAGAAATCTTTTTTGATGTTTTCTAAAATTACCGAAAAACTTATTTCAACATTTCTAGAACATATACAATACAAGAAACCTTATTCTGATATTTTTGAAAGTTATCGGAAAACTTCAAAAAACAAGTTTTTCAGAAGTTAAGTTTAATTTTTTTTTTTTGTATTTTTATGAATTTTTTATTCTATTATTATTTATTTAATTCATTTTATTTTAACTATTTTTTTTTGAGTTGTGTGGGTGCAAGAAGAAGAGACACCAAGATAGTACAAAGAATATGTCACGCGGAAACTTCATCATCTATAGATCTTCCAAAAAGAATTCGATCGACAACATCTCGGAGGAGACGAAGACATATAATGAAAAATGATGACTCAGGAGATTAGGGTCATATATCTATCTCTGATGCTGATATTGGTATACATGAAGTAAATATTGGTATATTTTATGCTGATATTGGTATACATGAGGAGATGCAGGGTGTGACACATTGTGGCATGTGAGGAGGAGGGACGAGCACAACAATAGTGTGAATTGACACAATATCCTCGAATGTCATATGATATGTCTTCCATACACGAATTGTAGTTTGGTCAAGTAAGTTAAATTAATTATTATTTATGGTGTATTAAAAATATTTAAGTTAACTAGTATTTATCGTGTATTAAAAATATTTAAATTAATTAATATTTATGGTGCATTAAAAATATTTTAATTAATTATTATTTATGGTGCATTGAAAATATTTTAATTAATTATTATTTATGGTGTATTAAAAATGTTTTAATGAATTATTATTTATGGTGCATTAAAATATTTTAATTAATTATTATTTATGGTGTATAAAAAATATTTAGATTAATTATTATTTATGGTGCATTAAAAATATTTAAATTAATTTTGTTTTATATTTAATTTTAATATCATAAATTTTATTTGTATGTAGGAGCCATCAATGCTAAAAATTGTTGCCCGTGGAAAGAAATTGCAACAATTTACTCCACAAATGCTCTTGTGAATTATAGAGAGGTGAGTGAATTTTTCTGGATTACATCTACTACAACGGGGTAATCTGAAGCTGATTGACAACAACCTGGTTTTTGCATTTGTGAAAAGATGACATCTAGAGACCTCGTCATTTCACATTGGATGATGTTGTCAATTTATTAGATGTGCATATTAGGAGTGAGTTCTACAGTCCACCACCTGACCTATGTAGTGTAATGACATGTAATCTTGTCCTAACTTTATTAGGGATGTCTCATGAAGAGATATAGAACGAAACTAATAAAACAAGGGGTGAGAACTACATATTAGATTGGTTGAAAGATGTATTCAGAAGACAGTGTGCAGCAGAACGATTCGATTGTGCTGCTAGGGCGTACCTACTGAATATGGCAGAGAGTACTATTTTTGTAGATAAAAGTCATATGTTAATTGATGCAAAATACCTCCATTTATTCAGATATTTGGAAGATACAAACAAATATGTTTGGTGTAGTGTTGCACTTGTAGTCCTTCATGACTACCTCTATGATGCTAGCCTTTATGACATCGTTAGTGGATATATGTCGCTGCTGCAAGTATTAAATATTTATGATTATTATTAATTATTATAATTTTTAATTTAACAATTTGTATGTTTATCATTAATTTTATTTGGAACAGTGTTGGATATACGAACATTTTGCACATATTTGTAAAAGAGGTGATCAGGGTGCTGATGCTAGTCTTTATGACATCAAACACTTAGGTGAATATATGTCATTATTGCACTTATTAAATATTTATGATGATAATTAATCATTATGATTTTTAATTAACAATTTTTATGTTTATCATTAATTTTATTTGCAAAAGTGTTGGATATACAAATATTTTTCACATATTTGTAAATTAGGTTATGAGGGTATTGATGTTGAGTGCATTGCCATAATGAACAAATGAAGTTATAAACAAGACAAACACAAAATTTCTGAATACAAAAAGATGATTGATGCACTGACACATGAACATGTCACATGGAGATTGTGGGAGAATTGTAGGGATGTTTTTTTTTTTTGTGATATAATATTATACATTGGTTACCTTCGATTATACAACACTGTAGTGACGTATATGCCTAAAAGTGTCGGAGACAATTTGGATACATCCACCATATTCCACCAACCCCACCTCTAGCGTAGTCTAGATTATCCGATGTAGATGTTGAATGGATGAGATATTTGAGTCCAGTCATTGAACTACATCACAGACTACGTCTAGCTACATATCCATCTGAGTGTCAGGATGGATATTTGGAATTGTTCTATAAGGTATCTCATCCTATTTTAGTGCGACCAGATGGTGTATCCCAAGTTTTAGATTTTAATATCCCCACCGTTGCAGAAGTTTCTCGTGAACAACTATATATCCTACAGCAGGTGGATGATCTTATACATCGGGAGTTGGATGCACATAATGTTGATTCACATGACGGAATATATAGTTACTTTTTTAGAGTTTTATATTTAACGCGTCATAACACTAATTAGTAGTTAATTACTTTTATTTGTGATGAACATTATTTTTGTAATATTGTTGTATCACACATCCTACTTTTATTTGTCATGAACATCATTAATGTTATTTTAATTTTATTATTATATCATTAACTTTACTTTTATTTGTATTGAAATATAATGAAAGTAGTATCTAAAATGAATTAATAACAAGTGCATTTTATATAAATTTTAAAGTATTTTATTACATACAAAATCAACTTTCATCTAATGACATGACATCTATGGGTTGTGCATTTTGTGTAACACGTGTCATACAGCCTAATAAATACATCCACTATTATAGACGTCCCGCATATGTTATTTCCCAAGAAGTTGCCTCATAGGTGCGATATTACTTCCATCCTGATGCAATGTCTGACATTAAAAATTCATCTTTCATCTTTAAATGCAAAATAGAAATTATTGATTTTACTATTTAAAAAATAGAAGCATTACTTTAAAAAATAATATCATTTAAATAAATTGTTTACCGGAATCCAGTGACTTGCTTCAACAAAACCAATACATATAATACGATCATTTGTTCTTGATCCTGAATGTGAACCCCTCATAGGAAATAAAGTCATAGACAATGTCTGATCAAACATGACGAAAATAATATTATATATTGTCACTATCACGTAACACAAATCAGGTATGGACATCCATTTATCTATGGGTTGAACACCTAAGTTTGTTATCTTCAACGAATCTCTTGTTTCTCTAATGCATCTTGGGAATAGTTTATCATATGAACTTATACGAGAAGCAATCTCCTAGTCCAAACTATGACGGACCAAAGGCTAAGACTCATCACCGTGTCCAAGTAATGATGCAATATCGCGATAACCACAATTTTCATCTGTTATCACATTAAATGTGCCATCACTGTATGATTGAATAACATCATTAAGTTATCTCTAGAACAAACACTTTGAGGTTTGAGATGATTGAGAGGGTTTTTTCTTTGATGAAAGAGAATATCTCTTCTTTGATGATTGAGATGGTTGGGAACTAGTATCTTCATAATATGTTGCATTAACAAGCTCAAAGTAAGAAGGGTGTCGATATACATCATATCCATTCATAGCCTACCAACATTTATACATATTATCCATGTTGTGGTCTAACATTAACTTCAATTTCCAATGAGCTGACTCAACCATATCATTGCATGTAAATTGTCACCATGGAGCATTCCAACAATATATAATAAAATTACAAAATCCAAATTTTAGGGTGACATGACATATCTGTTAATCGTTGTGTTCCCCAAATGCATCACTCGATTTATCCATGCTTCAACAAACATTTGTTTATGATGAGTCAACCAAGTTTATTTTACATAGTTAACAAACACTTTATTATCGACGCATGATTGCTCAAACATGTGCAAACATACGATATACTCTTTTTCATCACTATATTACATAATGTGTTTCCACATATTCGATACTAACTTTTGTCTATCCTTTAAGACATATAGCTTGCATTTTTCTCCAATATTTTTGTCGATATGAAATCGACAAATAAAGTTAACAGCATGTGGAAATACAATACCAACTACTTTTATTAAAGCAAAATCTCTATATGTCACAATTACATGAAATTTATTTTGTGTAACAAACAGTTCTCTTAGTATCTCTAATCTCCAACAAAAGTTTTCTTCTCGCTCACATTCTAAATAAGCAAATTCAACTACAAATGTCATATATGTTGATGTTATACCAACAATTTCAAGTAATGACATTTTGTATTTATTGGTTTTTTAGGTGTTATCCATAATCAACTCTATCAGAAACAAATTCAACAACTTCAATGAATATGGATGCGTCCAAAAAATATCTCTCATAATATTTGAGTCTTCGCATTTTCTATTCCAGCATATATTTTGTATTTTCAATTAACTTGAATAAATGTTGCACCTCTCACGTACAATCGAATTATACTCATATGTTTATATATTTGTGAGACGTTAGTAACATTGTTCGTATCTCGGTTTTGCAATGAGAGTAACATGTATCCCGATGCAATATTATATTTTGTTAAGTCATAAACATATTTTTTTTTTCTTCACCATCTAAGCGTCCAATAAATGTAGGTCCCTCCAAAATATTAGTTAATTCATGGTTGTGAACTTCTCAAATTACTTTAATTGTTCATCATGAACCATCTTTTAATGATTTTGATCTAAGGTTGAAAAGACAACCATACTTTTTTGTCACAACATAATACTACTTTATTTCTCATCCCTTTCTTTCATGTCTCTTTAGCTGATCTTTTGATGATAATAGTCATTTTATTTTTTATACCGATTTCTTTAGCCCAATTCATAATAGTCTTCCTTGTATCAAATATCTAAAATAAATTATAATAATTAATCATAATAATATATTTTTACAATATTAATATTTATTATAACTATTCATACCAAATTTGTGTAAAAAATTTGGTAGTATTGACAAATATTTTATCAAATAATAGTAGTGTTTATCCATATATGTTAACATGTATAAAAAATTAAAAAAAATATTAAAAAATTTGGTGGGTACTGGAAATCTTGTTAAGAAGTTTTCCGGTAAACTTTTACTGTACCAAATGTAGTACCCCAATTTTGTACATTTTATTAAAAATAAATCCAAAAGGAAAATAAATCAAAAAAGGAAATAGATATTAAAAAAATGAAATAAAAATAATTACAATAAATAATTTCATTATGTCTCATCAATTTACAATGTCAAATCTAATTACACTTCTAAAATCAAATTAAATTATAAATTAAAAATAAAGTCAAATTAAATTACAATAAAATTTAAACCAAACCAAATTAACCCAACTTGTTTTGTGGTTGTCCTTATTGCTTTGTTTCTGATGCAATATCATGGTTGAGGCACTAGCATTTGCTTTGTAACTAATTAGAGAAACAAAAAAAAAATATAATTTTGACTAGTCAACCTTTGTACACATGATAAAAATTAAAAGACAATTTTGAGTTTGAAACAGAAGAAAAAAAAAAACTAAAGGACCAATTACAACTGCAAATAAAAGCTCAGCAAAAGAACATATGAAGACAAGCATATGCTAAAACCATGAATGCATCAGATGTGTAGAAAAAACGCAGATGATGAGCAAAACAAAATAAGCATCAAACAAGGAACTAGAAAACTCAAATTCAAATAGAGGCACAAACAAGAAAACAACTAAACAAATAAAAAAAACTTTATAAATACATCTTTTTAAATTTCAAAGAAAAAATGAGAAATCGAACACAAATAAAAAAAAACCTAAAACGAAGAAGAAAAAGGAAATAGCAAATAAAAACAAACAAAAGAAGAAGAGTTAAGGTAAATTTTTCTCTTTACATTATAATTAATTTTTTAATATATATAAAAATGCAAAGTTTCAATTTTAAATAGGAAAAACAAGACAACATTTTAAATGAAAATAAAAAAATAATAAAGTCAGAAATCACATACCTCCGATGAGTGTCAAGTCGCCGCCACGCTTTTCAAATAGCATATGTATCTAATTTGGTACATTTCATTTGATCCAGTCTCGATTCGGGAGAGATGGAGGTCGCAAGAAGAGGAGACGGTGGCAGCGGCGACGCGTGCTACGATGTTGTTTAGGTTGCGGTCTTCATCTAGGTCCTCCGTGTTGGTTGTGGTATTCATCTACGATTTATGTGTTTGATAATTGCAAGACTCCATCTCTTTTCTTCTTTTTTCCCAGTTGTGCCTTCAGCTGCGGCCGCCTCACTTGTTTGTAATCTAGGGTTTTGTTTAGTTTGTGATCTACGATTTCTATTATGTTTTTTAACCTATTTTTTTTTAAGTTGGGCCATGTTCTAATAAAAACAAACAAAAAAACTTGTTCAAACTCAACCCATTTAAAATCTATTCATTTCATTTTATTTTATTTAAAAAAAAAGTTTAATTTTCTTCATATTTTAATATCAATTTCATCATAAAAAAATACAAACAAATATTACATTAAAGATTAATTAGATGTGACGTCTTTTTAATTTTTGAGTTGTTATGACACAAGTGGTATAATTTGATAGTTCTAGAGCTCTATTTATTTATTTATCTATCTATTTAATTATTTATTTATTTGTTTGTTTATTTATCTATTTATTTATTTTAATAAATTAATCTAAAATCAACTTTTTTGAAATTTGATTAATTACATGTAATCTTTTTTCAATCTTTGAGTTGTTGAGACATAAGTTGTACTACTTAATGGTTTTAAAACTTAATTTTATAAATCGAACAATAATTTAAAATATTATTAAAAGGACTAATTAGATGAGACATCTTTTTATTCTTTCAGTTTTTGAAACACAAGTTGTACAACTTGATAGTCCTAAAACTCGTATTTCAAAATATTTTTTTTTAAGTCAAACAAATTTATTTTCTTTTCTCGTCAAAACATTTTTTAAAATATAACACAACTCATTTTCATTATAAAAAATCAACACATCAACATTTTATACCTAAGAACTATGTTGTTTTGATTTCTCCATCACACTAGAAGATACGTAGGAGTAGTATCACATTCTTGTCAAGCGCATTAATAAATTTTATTTTATTTTTGTCTTTTATTTCTTAAGCACACATTTATTCTAAAATCGTATTAAAAAAATTAGTAATAATTGTTATTCATATTTAATAATAAGGAGAAATAAATATACTTAAGTTAATATTAATCATGTACAATTAATTATAAGTAACCGTATTTTTAATAGGATGCTAGTAACTTCGCTACGCATAATCGACTCCCAAACTCAACATTTGGTTTCAAAGACCATTTTTTCTATTCTATTTTTATTTTTAAGGATTTCCTAATATTTTCCCTATTTTAAAATAAATTTTGGTGGCGACTCCATTGAATTCGAGAAACACTCGAAATTTTAGGACCCGACACCGAAAAATTTTAAAAAAAATTCTGGTAATATATATTTTTAACATTTTGTACCGAAAAACTTTTTTAAAGTTTTTCGATAGAAATCTTCTGTAAATGTTTTTCGATAATAACGTATCTATCGAAAATATTCTAAATAGTTTTTTTGATTATTATTGAAAAAATTTCATCTACCAAAATCTTTTTTTTGTTTGGTCCAAAAATGTTAAAGTGGTTAAAAAAAGTGATTTTAAGTTGATAAAATAATAAATAAATAAATAAAACTAAAAGTATATTTAATGTTTTTAAAAATTTGTGGAAATATAGATAGATAAAATTTTCATAATCATTGCTATTTCACTTGGGCTTGTTGTCCTTGTTGATTTTAAAACCTTGGAAACGGCTTCCTATCCCCGCCCCACACTTTACTACCCACATTCCAACAACCCTTTTTATGCCACATGTACAAGTACAAATATGGAATTTTAAGCTAGTTTATTTTAAGAAAATATTTTTTACTTTTATATTTAATAGTTTTTACTTGTTAATGAAAGGTAATATATTTTTAAAGTACACAATTATTTATGTTTTTAAAAATAATAAAAATATTAAAAAAATTATTTTTAATATTTAAAAAAATATATATATTCATTATCTAATATTTTATATTCTTTTTATAACAATGATTCATTTCAAATTTTTTTTTCATTAAAGTAAAAGAAACATATATTTTAAAAAATAAAAATATAATATTTTTATAAAGTAAATGAAATTTTAGATACTAACATGTACATATACTACTATTAAAGGTTTTTGAAAAAGAAAGAATGAAAGTTATTATTCATAATTTCGAATACACATGAGTTTATTTAGATACATATACTTTATGTAAAAAAAAACACTTATATGAAAATGAGTACAAAACTACCTTTTTCATAAAAATAAAAATAAAAAACACTTACATGAAAATGAGTACAAAACTACCTTAGTCAATCCCTGTTTATTGTTAATTCGCATGAAGCATATCTCTTCTATAGGGCACAATCTCTTCTCAAATCTTTGGATAAGAATTTCTTCCAGAAAAGGTCTCAAAACATCTCCTAACAATATTTTCTGTGGGCCAATATTACCTTTCTAAGATGAAAGATTAATGACTGTTGTAATGTAAAAATAGATAGACTAAATTGTAACCATATGAATTTGACTCTAAAATTTAGTTATTTTATAACAATTTATTGTCCAATAAGAATTCTATTTTAGAATGGGCCTAGGCCCAAACCCCTTGCCAAGTACACTAGGCTAATAGCCTAGGTTAGCCGCAACAACTATTTTTTACGGAAATTTTATTAAGTATCCTAAAATTTTATTTCAAGATTCCAAATGCGATAAAATAGTATATTTATTTTTGTATAAATATTGAAATTTATTATTTTTTATTTATATACTATTTTAATTTTTCAGTAAGTGAGTGTCAATTTTTTCTATTTAATTATAAATTTGTATTCGTATTTTTCTGTACAGAAATTACATTTAGGAAAATTAAATTTTTTAAAGTTTTTTGATATATACTTATTTATTGAAAATTTTATTTTTAAGATTTTAAGTATCGAAAACTTATTTCAAGTTTTTTGAAATTATTTAAAAACTTTTTTCAACATTTCTGAAATACAATTCATTATCAAATTATTTGAAATTACAATTTTTTTTTTAAAATTATTATTATTTTTTATTAATTTGTTATTTATTTACCATATAATATAAAATTTATATAAATAAATAAAATATT
>JBBPBR010000005.1:54214927-54240177 GCA_037974775.1 Cicer pinnatifidum | reverse complement strand
CACGCCTACAATTAATTTTATTATATAAATACAAATTAATAGAAATTATATTAATTAAAAATAATATAATTTAAAATTATTAAAAAATAAAAGAATAAATTTATAAATAAATTTATCACATTCAAGTTAATAATATGATAAGATACTTATAATAATGATAAAATTTATAAATTATCAAAATTAAAGTATTTGAAATATACATGTATTTAAAATAATCTTAAATAATGAAAATAAATGAAGAAGAGATTTTTAAAAATAAAAAATAGTTTAATTTCTTTTTTATTGTATGCAATTGTCTTTACTTTTAAAAATAATGAAAATATTAATATTTTTTAAATACATAAAATCTATTATTTTATCTTCTCATCACAATTATTCAATTGAATTTTTTTTATCAAAATAAAATACACATATTTAAAAAAAAATATTTTTAAAAAATAAACGAGACCTAACATTTTCAATTTGTGTAAGCCTAGCTTATAGTATGTCTTATATACGAAATGTTGTGTATCTCTCTTTATTTGCTGAAATTTTTCTGTACATCGATCAAAATGATAAATTTACAATGTCAATCGACCATTTATTTAATAATTATCTAGAAAATACGAAATTCATTTTAACTTTTATTACATTGGTCCACTGTCATAAGCTTAAAAGCGAAACGGCTACTTTAGATTTTTCTCATTAACGATCCTTTTAGAAAATTTCAAGCAGTGTCGTTTGCGTAACGTCTCTCCGAAGATTCATTCAATCAAACGCAAATATCCAACTCCAACTTAAGTTTTTATTTTTTTATTTTTTATATGATCCAACTTCAAGGTTTGTGCTTTATACTACTCCAACATTTGTATTTTATTTTTTAATAAAAAATTAAAACAAAATGGCGTGTCAACAAAGCCAGAAGCCCCACGAAAGGCACAACAAAATGACGTAAACTTGTTTGAATTAACCAAATTACCCTACTCCAGTTTCACTCACCTGGCCCCCCCTCATCAACTAAAGTCACGGGGCGAGTGCATTTATTCTCTTCAACAAGGCGCGTACGTGTGTCACATTGTTTGCATCACTCTTTCTGGTTGCTCATCTTCCACCTTCCCATTTTCGGCGTTAATTTTTCCCAATCCAAACACAATCACGCAGCGTGTGATTCTACACTACACGACAGTTACACTCCTCATCACACACACTCTAATCCCGGCGAAAACGTAACGGTCAAATTTCCATTTTCAATTCTTTCAGTAATTCATTCACGGTGAAGAATCACGTTTACGCCTTGTTCTCTGTTACGATTTCGTTCAATACTTTATTCACAATGCTACTTCAACTTATAGGGTTCTGATTTCAAAACGATGCTGTACAGTGGAATTTTGAAAGAACAATGGTAGCTGCGATTTCAACGACGATAAACTCGAAGCGAGCACCAACACCAACGAGACCACCACTGTTACCTTCTGAATCGGACAATGCACTTCCTCCACCACGAAGAACGAAAGCACGAGAAGTTACTTCTCGCTACATGTCTTCTTCTTCTTCGTCATCTTCTACTGTTTCGTCTCCTCCAAGAAGATGCAACTCGCCGCTGGTGACTAGAACGGTGAATTTGAATAGACAGAAATCGATGCCGGCGGTGACGCCGGCACCTTTGGTGAAGCGGTCTCAGTCGGTGGAGCGACGGCGACAAGCAACTCCTCGACCTAACGGTGATTCTCCGGTTTCTCAGAAAATGCTGTTTACTTCGACTAGGAGTTTGTCTGTTTCGTTTCAGGGAGAGTCGTTTTCGATCCAGGTCAGTAAAGCGAAACCGGCGCCGCCGCCGCAGAGTGTGAGGAAAAGTACACCGGAGAGGAGGAAGCTTGCGACGACGACACCTACAACTGTAAGAGCAAGAGTAAACGGAAGTTCCGATCAAACAGAGAATTCTATTTCTAGGTCAGTGGATCAGCACCGGTGGCCGGGTAAATTACAAAATCAACAAGCAAATTTCATGAACAGAAGCTTGGATTGTGGTGTTGCCGTTAGAAATTCGAACGGAATGGGAAACAACGTGGTAAGGTCGTTACGGAATTCGTTATTAGATGCTCGAGCTTCTCACGATGGAACATTGAGATCGGAAAGCAACAAAAATTGCGGATCTGAGCCTGAGATTGAACCTGAACTTGTTCCTTCTGATAACGACAGTATAACTTCTGGTAGTTCCTCAGGAGGACAACTGCAACGTGCGTCTCGATCGATTGCTGTGCCAGCGAGATTCTGGCAAGAGGCTAATAATCGGTTGCGGCGTCAAGCGGATCCTCCGTCTTTGAGGAATGGCGGAATTGGAAACAAAGCCACGGTTCCTCCAAAGCTTTTGGTACCAAAAAAATCGGCGTATGATAGTCCGGTTTCGTCTCCACGAGGAATGGTGAATAACCGGTTGCAAGGTTCTCCTATTCGTTCGGCGGTTCGTCCTGCTTCCCCGAGTAAGCTAGCATTGCCGTCACCATGGTCTCCTTCGCGTGGTGTGAGTCCTTCTCGAGGAAGAAACGGAGTTGCTAGTAGTTTGAGTAGTAGATTTGTTAATGAACCTTCTGTTTTGAGTTTTGCCGTTGATGTTCCGAGAGGGAAGGTTGGGGAAAATAGAGTTGTTGATGCGCATTTATTGAGACTCCTGCATAACAGGCTCATGCAATGGCGTTTTGTGAATGCCAGAGCAGATACTACCCTCACTGTACAGACATTGAATGCTGAGGTATCTTTTCTTTTACAAGTTTCAAATTTGGTTTTGTATATAAAAGTTATGTTATTAATGTTTGGATTGCTTGTCAATTACTCTTTGATTGTATGGATGCTATAGAGGAAAGATAGTCAATAGATTTTGTGTTGATTCTATTTCCATTTTAGCAAAGGTCCATTCGATGTTCTTTTTATGGTAATTGTTTAGAATTTGAACGCTTATTACTCTAACAATATTCTACCTGCACGAACCAAATCTGATTGGTTCGAGTGGTAAAAGATTCACGCACCTTAAGCAAGTGATATATGATTTATCTCTGACTCTCGCGTGCTTATAGAGAAAAACCCGTTTGTGAGGGAAGAATGGAACTTGTGTGTCCAAAAGGTAGGTTCCCTGGCGGAGATTAGACACTGTAAATAGTGGTGGATACTTTTACCTATTTATATTGGATCTCATGTTGATTTGTATGGATGTTAAAAGAAAGATAGTGAATGGATTTTATTTTGATTCCAGTTTTAGTTACATTGTAGTTAAGATCAGTTTGTATGTATGATCTTATATTTATCATACAATTTACTAGTATATGTTTTGTTTTCCATTTTGCTTATTTAGTTAGGTTATTTATTTATATATTATTTTTGCCTGACTATTATTTCTTGTATCAGAAAAGTCTCTATGATGCCTGGGCAGCTACATCGAAACTACGGGAATCTGTTAGAGCTAAAAGAACAGAGTTACAGCTGCTGAAGCAACAGTTCAAGCTATTATCCATCCTGAAGGAGCAAGTATGATAATATCTACATACATGTGCTGAGTTTTCTGTTGTATTTTTATCTTTGATTTTATATGAAGTTTTGTCATTTAGATATTTGTGTCATTTGGTCCGTCATTGAGCAACAATCACTCGATGGTATCCGGCATGATGTAGATAGTTTCATTACTCGGCATCTGTATCATCTTGTTCTCTTATAGAGGTTAATAAGAATATTTTTGGCAAATTGAAATTGTGCCAAAATGTATATATAATATACTTTTCTCTTGTTATATGCTAGAGAGATATTTACGTGCAATTGTAGAATAAAGTGGATATGGTTACATTGAATTTATTATATTCAGGTTTAAAGTAAGTTCCTAATGGAAAGTATTTTACTCAGATGATTTATTTGGAAGATTGGGCTATTTTGGATCGGGTGTACTCTGGGTCACTATTAGGAGCAACTGAAGCACTAAAGGCCAGCACCCTACGCCTTCCCGTTGTTGGTGGGGCCAAGGTCTTTTCCTTTTCCCATCTTGTTTATTTGTTTGTTTTATATACTTATTATAGTTAGTCATTGACAACTGTTATTTCGTTTTTGGGACTGATATGAAACCTCTGTATTTTGCTACAGATAGATCTACTGAATTTGAAGGAAGCTATGTGTTCAGCAATGGATGTGATGCAGGCCATGGCATCCTCCATATGCCTACTGTTACCAAAGGTATATACTCCTTTTGCCATGCTTCCTTAACAGATGTTGGATCTTAATTATATTTGTGACAAAGTGATGCTGTCGAAGTTTTATTTATACAAGCTTTCAATGCTCTTTGTAATTCCCCAATCTAGATTAAATAAACTGAGGTTATTATATTATGCATTTCTGTGTATGTTTCCACTTTCCAAGCAACTCAAAAAAAAAAATAAAACACAGAAGTTTCTTGGGTTCATATATAGGCATTGGAATTAATGCAAGCAAGTGAAATGGCATTAGACTGTTTTTGCTAAAGTAGAAGTGCTTTGCTTCTTAAAACTTCCGATCTAAACCACTTCAAAATTCTCTTCTTAGACTGAAAAATGTAGCCCACCATCACAGAGAACACTTAAAGTTATCAACCACAACAAGGATTGTGGCTCTCATGGCCACTAAAACTGAACAGTTTTCAATTCATAACATGTAATAAGAATTGCAACTTCCTGGAATAATAATATCTCTATATAAAAAATCTACTAAAATTTTATCCAACCCTATGCCATTAGAATTACAATAAACTATATTGCCTATTCCTATTTTTTTTACTATTATACATACTGTAATAGCTAGTTTGGGATTTCCAACTTAGCAGATTTCACTTATAATTTTACAGCTCCGCCTTTGTCTTTTGATTACTACATTAAAATGTACGAATTAACCCAGATATGATGTGCGGCAGTGTCATTTTTACACCACACCTCTTTAGTGAGAGTGAAATTTATCCAAGTCTACAGCTGTTTGGGAGTTTAGGGGGAGGGGAGGGGAGGGCTTTGGGGAGAGGAGAGTAGAGAAAAAAACAGAGAATTTTTTCACTTTTTTCGAGAGTGTTTTTATAGAGAATGATAAGTGAACATTTAGGTTAATATATTTTTAATATTGAGAGTATTGTAACTTAGATTGGATTTGAAAAATTTATCATAATCCTCCGCAAAGGCAACTTTTTAGTTTCTCCAAATTATGGTATTTCATATTATGAGAATAATAAACCCACCAAAGCCCTCGTCTTCCAAATCCCTCTATCATTTCCATTTCATCCTTCCTTTTTTTCAAAGTCCTCCCTCCTAAACTCCCAAACACGCCCTAAGGATATGTTTGGATAGATAATTTTGGAGGGTTTGGGAGATGAGGGGAGGGTTTATTTTTCTTTTTTAAAATAAGGGAATTATAATATATTCCAACAAATAGATTGTGTAATTGAGGTGTTATATGATCATTTATCATTTTATTTTTTTAATTTTTTTTAAAATTTCAAATATATACCAAAATATAAACTTAACCCTCCAAAGCCCTTCAAAATCTAACTCCAAAATGTACCCTAAAATAAAATAATCAACATTGCTTTGCTTTACAATAATGTTCTTTGCTTTTATGTAAATGCCAGAATATTCTAATAATTTTACTAAGTTAATTGTCATGAGTTGTGATTCTTATGTATGATAAAACGGTTATTAAATGTCCTTAAAATCGTATACTTGTAATTCACTCCAAGAATTTGAAGAAATGAAAAAGCAAAATTATTTAAACCCTCTATTTT
This sequence comes from Cicer pinnatifidum, assembly GCA_037974775.1. Taxonomy (NCBI): domain Eukaryota; kingdom Viridiplantae; phylum Streptophyta; class Magnoliopsida; order Fabales; family Fabaceae; genus Cicer; species Cicer pinnatifidum. The sequence continues at coordinate 54,234,422 of JBBPBR010000005.1, read as the reverse complement.
TTTTTTTTATCTAGCAAACACTTTTTTAGTAAAAAAAAAACAACCAATATTGAGTATGTAATGATTTCTGGTTCTGTTGACACCGTTTTCTTTGTCCACATGAATTTTTCTTTAATGGCAATATAAATTGTGTAGACTAAACCTATATTTGCTAGATGCATTTGTCCCCACTTTATTTTATGAGGTAGTTCATCTGGTTTGCTTTATTTGTTTGGTAATTTTTTTTTTCCGACCGGGAATTCACACATCTGCAATTATGGATTTATATTTTATGGTTAACCAGCATTAGGGTTTTACCAACTGGTATTTCAAAATATCTGAAAGCATTTGCCTTTTTATAGGTCGTAGATGTAAAGTCGCTGGTAGTTGAAGTTGCCAACTTAAGGGCAAAGGAGCGTGTTTTGCTTGATGAGTGCAATGATCTGTTGTCAATGATTACAACTATGCAGGTAAACTTAATCCGTGAACGAGATATTTATGCTTAAAAATAAACAGTATACTTACCTTGAATTATATCGAATGATTGTTAGATAAAGTTGTGGCAGGTATAACTACAAACTCATTGATAATTCCTTTTCATTGACAGGTTAGAGAGGGTAGCCTAATAACACATATTGTACAACTGAAATGCTTACCCAAGAGCCAGCAATGAAAATGAGAAGCAAATTACTGCATTGTCTGAACTTTTTGGTGCTAACATGATAACATAGGAGTGGTTTAGTTTGGTCCTGAATTCAATATATCAAATCGTCTTTGATTGATTAGCGAAAGAGTGAAGATTGCGTACAGTTTTTTTTTTTTTTTTTTTACCTTTGTCTCGCTATAAGTTTTAATTGTCAGATGATGTATATAAATTGTGTAGCATTTTATATTTAAAATTGATTTTTGTTGTTGTATTTGTTAGGTACTAGTACTCATCAGCTTTTTAATAAAAGATCTCACATTCGTTAGAGTAGGTATGTATGTGCATGGTACAATCCTTTTATAAAGTTATAGCAATTAATTTTACTATATATTAAAATTTTAATTTAATCGGAAGAAATCTAGCTATCTTCTATATCTGTAAACCAAACTTAAGGTTCTAATTTGGCAAAACAAAAGACCCATCTATCTGATATTAGTTTATTACAGTTTTTGATAAGTTAATTTAAGTGACAATCCTAATGTCAAGGGATTCTGCGATTTTTTATATTAAACTTGAGAATCATCAAGCCTTTAGTATATGTTGATGAGGGAGGTTATGAATGTGTTGGGCTGAGGTACACTATTGTTTGGGTTTTTCTTCTGAGGTTTTCCTCTTAGGCACAATATTGAGTTCAATCTCTTTTTAAGAATTACCAATAGGCATGGCATTTAAACCCGAACCCACTCGAACTGCCCCGCATTTAATGGGGATGCGGATGCGGATTTTCCCCGTTTTTCAAAGTTACGGGCGGGTGCGGGGTTCATAAAATCTGTCCCTCACCCGCACTCGCACCCACCCGACATAAATACAGTTACTTAAATACTCTTATTTCTCTTAAAATAGTAACAAAACCCTAATTTTATCAATCTTTCTTCTTTTTCCTAGCTTGCTGCCACCGTCCACCTCCACCCTCACTTTTTCTGTCCCGACCGTCCTTCCTCCTCTCCGTGCGCCGTCTTCGTCATCCTTGGTGTGTCACCTCTTATTCTCTTCGTCGCTATAATTTTAAGGTTCGTTTTCAAATTTTCTACATTTTGATGCATTTTGGTTTTTAGTTTTTTTTGTTTAATTTTTAATTCGGTTTCATTTTGGTGTATTAGTCTTGAGATTTTTCTGCATATTTTCTTATTATTTTTTTGCTGAAATCGGGATATTTTTATGCATATTTTCTCCATAAGCGTCTTGTAACAAGGCTGTAAAAGGATGCTTGTTTGTGGTACTAGTTGTTGACCATTTTTAGGGTGAGATATTATAATTTAAGACACATCATTGGTTCTTGTTATTTTTTATTGAGCATAGATAGTTTTTCTGAAGATCCAGATTTTTATGTGCTGTTGAAGAATAAAAAAGAAATTAGATTTTATTCTCTTTTATTTTATATTATTATGTTTATTTTTATTCTGTCACTATTATTCAGTATTACCGTTGTTATTTATTTTCCTATATAAACAGCTTAGGGCTGTAGTAATAAAACATGAAAGTATTTTGTCTTTTACTTTCTTCATGGTATCAAGAGCTCTGGTTAGGGTTTTGTAAACTTTTCCACCCCATTAGGGTTTGACGCTCCAACCATTCCACAATCAGGGTTTTGCGCTCCAACCAACTGAGCTATGGCACACAGTACCCGATGGAAGGTAGCCCTCATGGGTAGCGGCGACAACGACGACGGTTTGGGTAAAAACTCAGAAGTAGTCAACAACGCCGACAATTTAAGCAACACCCCAAGCGGCAGTAGCAATGGCACAGATGGCAGTGGCAGCGGCCCAGGCGGCAATGGCAGCGACACAGTCGGCAATGGCAGCGGCCCAGGCAGCCATAATGGTTTTTCCAACAACTTTTTTGGCCAATTATAATGAGTTGATGACACTATGGCAAGAATTGGATCTATACTATGATGATCATTGGAAGTGCTGTGAGGACAGTGTTTTGTTTCTTAAGAGATAGGAGAACGACCGTGTATTCATGTTCTTGGTTGGGCTTAATAAGCGGCTTGATGAAGTCCGAGGCAGAATATTGAGAAAGATCCCATTGCCATCACTTCGGGAAGCGTTCTCAGAAGTTAGAAGAGAAGAGGCGAGACAAGGTGTTATGATGGGTAAGTCACCTTCTGTTGGTGAGGTTGAAAGCTCTGCCCTAGTCACTAAGAATGAAGAAGGGAAGAGCGTTGGCAAGAAACCATGGTGCGAACATTGCAAACGTACAGGGCACACACGTGATACATGTTGGAAGCTCCATGGAAAACCTCTAAATTGGAAGAAAAAGGAAAGAAACGAAGGTCATGCGCTCCAAGCTGGTACATCTGATCAAGATAAGCAGTCTCCTTCAAGCCCATCTCCTTTCACCAAGGAACAATTAGATCAATTGTACAAACTTCTTGAGTCTCAAACTTCTTGCTCTATAGCTCAAAGAGGTAACTTTCCAAATACTGCTCTACTTAGTGTCACTGCCAGCCATACTTGGATTATCGATTCTGGTGCTACTGATCATATGACTGGGGAGTCGAGTCTATTTTCTTCTTATAGTCCTTGTGCAGGTAACCACAAAATTAAAATTGCAGATGGCTTTCTTTCAGCCATTGCAGGGAAAAGTTCTGTTATTTTGTCACCTAAGTTAACCTTAAAAGATGTCTTACATGTTCCTAATTTATCATGTAATTTGTTATCCATTCTAAATTAACAAAGGATATGAATTGTCAAGCTAACTTCTTTCATTCTCATTGCACTTTTAAGGATTTGAGCACGGGGAAGATGATTGGCAATGCTAAGGAGAGTGGAGGACTCTATTATCTTGACAATGGACTCGATTTCAAAGACCAACAAAAAAACAAGTATCTGCTTTGAATCTATTTTTGTTTCTTCTAATAATGATGATATTATGTTATGGCATTTACGGTTAGGACATCCTAGTTTTCCGTATTTGAAATATTTGTTTCCTAAATTATTTTCTAACAAGGATCCGTCTTTATTTCATTGTGAAACTTGTGAATTTGCTAAACATCACCGTTCTTCTTTTTCTATACAACCATATAAACAATCAAAACCGTTTGCAGTTATTCATAGTGATGTTTGGGGTCCTAATAGAATAAACACCTTTTCTAATAAAAAATGGTTTATAATTTTTATTGATGATCATACTAGAATTTGTTGGGTCTATTTATTGAAAGAAAAATCGGAAGTTGGACAGGTTGTCAAAAATTTCTTTAAAATGGTGCACACTCAGTACCAAACAAAAATTCAAGTCTTCAGAAGTGACAATGGTAAAGAATATTTTAATATACTTTTGTCCGATTTTTTTCTTGCAAATGGGTTATTCATCAAAGTTCTTGTGTTAATACACCCCAACAAAATGGAATTACAGAGAGAAAGAACAATCATCTTCTTGAGGTTGCTAGAGCTTTACTATTTGCAAATAAGGTTCCAAAATATTTGTGGGGTGAAGCTGTTTTAACTGCATCATATTTAATTAATCGAATGCCATCTAAAGTTTTAGATTTTCGTACACCTCTTGATGTTTTTTGAAATTATTTTCCTTTGACTAATGTCTCTGCTGATTTGCCACTAAAAGTTTTTGATTGCACTGCTTTTGTTCATGAACATAAACACCTTGAAAAACTCGATCCACGAGCAATAAAATGTGTGTTTACCAGTTACTCTCCAACTCAGAAGGGGTATCGGTGTTTTGAACCAAAATCAAAAAGAATTTTTGTAACCGTGGATGTTACTTTTGTTGAAAACCAACCATTTTTTATTGACATTCATCTTCAGGGGGGAAATTTTAAGGAAGATTCATCTTTTACTTTTGAAAACATCATTACTTTAAGTGATATAGTGTTGTCACAAAATTCTGAGACTTATATTGATGCACCAAAAGAAAATGCCCAAGAATCTAAATTGGAACTCAATCCACTTATGAATGAGGTTTCAACAGATTCGGGGGCGACAATTTCAAATCAAAATCACAATGATAAAATTCTTGATCTCAATAATAATGAAGGACCATCTGAAATGCCACAACATAATGATTCAGATAAAGAGACACAAAGCAGATGTACTACAATTGACCCTACTTGGAAGGGAAATGTCTTTGAAAGAAGAAACCATAAATAGAGAAATGAAGGACCCATTCTCCGACCCTTCCAAGATTCTGAACCAATAGATAATCCAACACATCATCTTGATACATGTAAGTCTTCTTCTATTCTTAAGAGTCATGTCGAGTATCCTGATATAGACCTTCCTATTGCAATTAGAAAACCTGTTAGATCATGTACTAAATATCCTTTGTCTGATTATGTGTCATACTCAAAATTGACTTCTTCGTTTGCTGCATTTACCTCTAAGTTGTCTACTGTAGAAATTCCAAAAAATATACAGGAGGCTCTAAAAATTCAAAAGTGGAAGGAAGCTGTTCTTGAGGAGATGAGAGCTCTTGAGAAGAATCAAACTTGGAGTCATGACGTTACCTACAGGAAAGAATACTGTTGGCTGTAAATGAGCTCATAAGATGGTTTATATGTATGTGAGCTATTCTCTTGTGCCACAACCAATCTTTATCAGATTTAGATAACAAACATCAAACATTATTTGCAGGCAAAGAGTCAAGATCAATCATGTATATATTATTTACCCTTTGACCTACCAATTTTATGTTATCATCTTCCTTGTGCTCAAGTGTACAAGTATGTGATGTAAAATATACCTGGTAGCCTTTATCGCAAAGCTGACTAATGCTAAGCAAGTTGTGTTTCAAACCTTTTACATAGAGAACATCCTTTGTTGATTCACTCCCTATGTCTCCAGCACCAAGTATTTTTCCTTTGTTGTTGTCACCATACTTTACATATCCACCTTCTTTCAAATTTAGACACATGACTTTTGATTTGTCTCCATTCATATGCTTGGAACATCCATTGTCTAGGTACCATGAGTGAGTTTTGGATGTCAAGCATACCTGCAAAACAGAATTCAGACTTTAGGTACCCAATTTAGATTGGGTCCTTGAGGGTTAGTCTCAATCACAAGTTTCTTTACTCTCCAAACTTGTTTCCATCCCTTGTTAGCAAGCTTTTTCAGTTTACAATTAAAAGATATATGTCCCTTTTTGCAACAAAAATGGCATGAAAAAGCAGAGGATGTACTTTGAGTTGGTTTAATGAAAACATCATGAATTGGCTTTGATCCAACAAATTTATGATTCTTTTGAGCATTCCCATTTGGTCTATAGCCAATTCCAGATTTTTCATTATGATTCTTTTGATTGCCAAGAAGAACATTCAGGTTGTTTCTACCACTAGTAAATTTTGCTAAATCAAATTGTAGTGATTCAACCTTTCTTTCAAGTTCAATAAAACTAGTGAGTCTATCACGTGCTTCCTTTTTCAAAAGTACATTCATGTCTTCAAGCAACTTATGATCCTTTTTGATTTCTTCATACATCATGCACTGTTTTTCTAACATTTTCTTAGTGCAAATCAATTGTTCGACTACCTTAATATGTTCATCATGCAACTCATTGAAAGCATCATGCAGTTCTTCATAAGAGGGATTAGAGGTAGTACTTACATCGCTATCTAAATCTGAGTTAGTGTTGGCCATTAGACACAAGTTTGCATCTTCTTCTTCTAAATTTTCAGAAGATTCTTCATCATTGTCATTCCAAGCTATGTAGGCTATTTTAGTTTTTAAAGATGGTTGATGCTTGCCTTTAGCTTTCACAAACTTGTTTCTATTTTGTAGTTGAAAACATTAAGTTTTAATGTGGCCTGATTTTCCACATTGATAACAGGTTATCACCTTGCTATCATTTGTCTCATTCTTGCTGAAGCTTTTTGTTCTTGAATTGGATGGTTTTCTTGGTTGGTTTCCTTTCTTTTTCTGAAATTTCTTGAACTTTCTGACCAGCATTCCGATTTCAGGTTCTTCATCAGTTTCACTCTTGGAATCATCTGTACAGGTTTCTGGTTCAGATTTTACTTTATGAGCTTGAGCTTTCAGAGATAGTCCCTTCCTTTTCCAATCAGTTTGCTCTGACTCATTCAACCGGTGCAACTCCATTTCATGTTCTCTGAGCTTGCCAAAGAGGGTGGCAATGGTCATGATAAAAACAATTAAGTAATCGATTTGCTAATCAATTAACTCAGTGAAAACTTTGTTCTGTGAATCAGAAAATTGATTAACCAATTGATTTACCAATCGATTTGCTAATCGATTAACTTAGTGAAAACTTTGTTCTATGAATCAGAAAATCGATTAACCAATTAATTTACCAATTGATTGATTGACACACTTATTTTATGATTTCAGTTTTAATTGGCAAATATTAGATGTGTGAAATCATAATGATGAATCTAACTAATAAACACTATGAACACTAGACAAATTTACACTTAATCTTCAAGCCTTGTATGATATGATCAATCTTTGCTTGATTGCTTGAGATCCAAGATTTGTCCAAGTGTAGTGTTTGATTCTTTCCTGAAATGTATCTCAACCCAAACTATTAGATTAATTAGACAATGCATATACATTGTATGTTTGGAAGTTATATCAAAATCATAGTCAAGGAGGCATATATCTTACACCTTTTTCCCACAGTTTAGCATTTAAATCCATAGGAGTATCTGCTGGTCTACACCCACTCATCCCATTTACAGCCATGCAAGAATATAAAAGAAGCTCTCTTGGACAATGATTGGATAATTTCCATGCAAGAAGAGCTTAATCAATTTGAGAGAAACAAAGTATGGATCTTAGTTCCTAAACCAGAAAACAAACATATTGTTGGAACTAGATGGGTGTTTAGGAACAAGATGGATGAGAATGGAGTAATAACAAGAAATAATGCTAGACTAGTTGCTAAAGGCTACAACTAGGAGGAAGGTATTGATTATGATGAGACTTATGCTCATGTAGCCAGATTAGAAGCAATTAGGATTTTGCTTGCTTATGCTTGTATCATGGATTTTAAATTGTATCAAATGGATGTAAAAAGTGTTTTTCTGAATGGAGATATCCAAGAGGAGGTTTATGTTAGTCAAACTCCAGGATTTGAGGATCCTGCTTTTCCAAACCATGTTTATAGACTAACAAAAGCTCTCTATGGATTGAAACAAGCTCCAAGAGCTTGGTATGAAAAACTCAGTAATTTCCTCAAACAACAAAATTTTTTAAGAGAAAATGTTGATAAAACACTCTTTATAAAGAAAAAGGGAAAAAACATTCTGCTTGTCCAAATTTATGTTGATGACTTAATTTTTGGATCCACAAACAGTAAGCTTTGCAAAGAATTTGAAAATATGATGAAAGGAAGATTTGAAATGTCCATGATGGGAGAATTAACCTTCTTCTTAGGATTTCAAATCAATCAAAGCAAGAATGGTATTTTCCTAAGTCAAATCAAGTATTGTAATGATCTCTTAAAGAAGTTTGGCTTTGATAAATTTAAATCTATTGATACACCCATGAGTCAAGCTTGTCATTTGGATAAAGATGAAAAGGGAAAATCTGTGGATATGACCATGTTTAGAGGCATGATAGGATCTTTATTATATCTTACAACTAGTAGACCTGACATTATGTTTAGTGTCTGCATGTGTGCAAGATATCAAGCTAATCATAAGGAATCCCATCTAAGTGTAGTCAAAATAATTTTCAGATATCTAATAGGAACCAAAAATCTAGGTTTGTGGTATCCTAAGGAATCAACTTGCACTCTTGTTGGCTATTCTTATTCTGATTTTGCTGATTGCAAATTAGACAGAAAAAGTACATCTGGTACTTTCCATCTATTAGGGAATTCACATGTATCTTGGCATAACAAGAAGCAAAATAGTGTTTCACTTTCAACAGCTGAGGCTGAATATGTAGCTACTGGAAGTTGTTGTGCACAAATATTATGGATGAAACAACACCTTTCTGACTTTGGTGTTGATCTTGGAACTGTGCCAATAATGTGTGACAACACTAGTGCCATAAACATCACAAAGAATCCTGTTATGCACTCAAGAACAAAGCATATAGAGATTAGACATCATTTCATTAGGGATCAATATCGAAATGGTAATATCATGCTTGAATATATTAATACATCTGATCAATTAGCTGATATCTTTACCAAAACCCTACCCAAAGAAAGTTTCTTCTATATTAGAATGAAACTTAGTATAATGGATCAAAATGAAATATGATATCTGTAGAAAATCGATTGAGACATCGATGTATTCTCTAAATTAACTAACTTGCAATAGATAAGTCGATTTGCACATCGATTATCTTGTGTCAAAATTTCAAATCAGTATTATAAAATCGATGTGACAAAATGTACATCAATCCAATCGATTGGTAAATCGATTGAGGATATGGAAAATCGTTTTAAAAAAATCGATTTCATAATCGATTGTTTCTCCCAGAAATCCAAAGATTTGAGAAATTTTCCAAACTCAAACCCGAGCATTGATTTGGTAATCGATTTTGTCAAGTTATAAAACATGCGAGCCAAATAAGTCGATTTGGAAGTCGATGCTGTTATGAGAAGTTTTCCTGAACTGATATGGAAATCGATTTGGACATCGATTTATCCATTGAACATTTACTTAAGGAAATCGATTTGGGAATCGATTTGCAATATGACTGTTGCATAAATACTAGCCGTTGGAGGCAACTATAACTGAAACCTTTCATTTCCCTCCAATAAAGATAACAAAATCGATTTGATAATCGAATTTTTGTGTGCAAATGTGTAATAAAATCGATTTAGAAATCGACTCTGAACAGTAATATTTAAAACTCTAAATCGATTTCTCAACACATTTTCACTACCAAACTCTCCCCAAACTCTATTTTTTTGTGCTTTGATACTTCTCAAACTTCTCAAACCTTTCAAGCTTCCCAAATCTCTCTAATGGCAAGAGTTAAACAAACAAGTGAGAAACCCACCTCTTCCTCAACCTCTAGTGGCAGAACTCCTTCTCCTCAACCTACTTCCCCTCCTGCAAAAAGAGTTCCTATACCCACTCATAAGATTGTGGCAAAGGATAAAGGGAAAGCCATTGCCAGTGACCAAGGAAAAACCAAAAAGAGGAAGGTTCCTCAAACAGAAAAGCTGATGGGTGATGCCATGAAGGAGCCAACCCAAAAGAAGAAGAAAACCACCTTTTCCCCTCAGCCAAAGAAGCCTCAACCTCCCAAAGGCAAACTTATTGAGGACATTGTTCTTCCCCCTGCATTCCTAAAGAGGAAAATCCATGAGGCAAGAACTCTGGATTTTGCCTACTTTGATGCAAATGGATTTACCTTCCAACACCATCTCAAATTTCATGGATTGGTAGATTTTCTCTCCTGCCCTTTGGAAATCTATCCAAGACTTGTTAAAGCCTTCTACTCAAACTTCACCCTCACAGACACTGGATTTGAGTCTGAAGTTAAAGGCAAGAAAATTTCTATGACTTTTAGGGAGTTCTCCAAGCTATCAAGACTCTGTTGATGGCAGAACCAATCCTGATTCTACTGATGATGCTTGGGAAACATCAGTAGATAGACACACAACCATTTAAGACTTGATGGTTGAAGGGTTTGTGGAAAGAACATCTCTCCCAACTGGTCAAATGAAGGTCCAACATAGGATGCTGATGTATGTGCTAACCAGAATGTTTGTACCTAGATCAGGGAACCATGCCATAGTCCAGAGGCTTGACATTACTCTTCTTTGGGGCCTTTACAAGGAACTCAAGATGAGTTGGGCGTGGATTGTGCTGGTTAATATGTTAGAAATAGCACAAGGAAAGCTAATGCTCCCTTACCCTCAGCTGATCATCAAGATTCTGAGACACTTCAAAATATCAGTTGTCAATGAAGAATCAGTAAAGACAACTCTAATTTTTGGTGAGTCAATTGTAAACTAAATGCAATTGAAGAAGATCAATGGTATTTGGACAAGGGCTCAACCAAATGCTGAACAAGCTGAGCAAGCTGAAAACCAATCTGAGGTTTTAGCTAAGTTGATGGAACTTATGGAGTCTCAGGCTGAACACAATGCTAAGGTGGAAGCCTCCCTTGTGCAACTCCAAGCAACCCTCGACTCAGTTGTTCAAGATGTAAATGCCATCCAAAACCATTTGGGTCTCAAGATGTCATTTGAAGACATAGCTGACATTGACACACAAGTGGCCAATCAAGAAGATCAACCTCATTCCCCCACTACTAATCTGCAACAGAATGATGTCCAACATGAGTAACCTGCTCATAATGTTGTTGACACACAAGCAACTGAAGAAACAACCCCTATCAACTTTGATAGTTCTGAACCTCATGGCGAGGAGACACTTGCTAAGGCTAATATAGCAGTCTCTACCTCTCCCATTGGTGATAATGAGGAACAACCCTATATTAGTTGTTTAGGCTTTTGTTTTCTTTGTTGTTTTGTAATTGTTTTTTCAGTATATTTCTCTTAATAGCTGTTGAATCATTATTCTCTCTTGTATTATCTTTTTGAATTTAATGACAAAAGAGGGATAACTACTTGAATGATTTTAACTTGTGCTTATGCTTATCTTATCATGTATACTGAAAATGGAATCTGAAATTAGAAATTGAAATGAATTATGAATTCTAAAATTCAGGGGGAGTTTTAAATAAGAGTTAATTTTGAAATATAAACTCAAAGTTAAATTGTATGTTTGTCATTTAATCAAAAAGGGAGACATTGTAAGATATATGCCTCCTTGACTATGATTTTGATATAACCTCCAAATATACAATGTATATGCATTATCTGATTAATCTAATAGTTTGGGTAGAGATGCATTTCAGGAAAGAATCAAACACTACACTTGGACAAATCTTGGATCTCAAGCAATCAAGTAAAGATTGATCATATCATACAAGGCTTGAAGATTATGTGTAAATTTGTCTAGTGTTCATAGTGTTTATTAGTTAGATTCATCATTGTGATTGCACACATCTAATATTTGCCAATTAAAACTGAAATCATAAAATAAGTGTGTCAATTAATCAATTGGTAAATCAATTGGTTAATCGATTTTCTGATTCATAGAAAAAAGTTTTCATTGAGTTAATTGATTAACAAATCGATTGGTAAATCAATTGATTAATCAATTTTCTGATTAACAGAACAAAGTTTTCACTGAGTTAATCGATTAACAAATCTATTACTTAAATGTTTTTGTCAAACTTGTGTTCTATGATTAAAAGAAATCGATTAGACAATCGATTGATATACTTTTCTTAAGTTACAAGCTTTTTACTAATCAATTAGTTAATCGATTTACTAATCAATTTGTTAATCGATTGCAAGAATGAATTAGTTCATCATTTATCCGAAACATATTGCATAATCGATTGGACATCGACTTTCATTAAATATCTGAGTTACAGGGACAAATCAGTCGATTGGCAAATCGAGTTGATTAAATGTCTGAGTTACAGGGAGAAATTAGTCCATAGCCAAATCGATTATGTTAATGAAAGTGAATCGACTCAGTAATCGATTGTTTGATCTCGCATTTTGAACAAAACAATTATAATCGATTATTGAATCGATTTTGATATGAACTGAGTATCAGTTTTTGATATATGCATTAAAAGAATCGATTAGTTCATCTATTTTAAGATTCAAGAAAAACAAGAAACGCGATAATCGATTAGGAAATCGATTGATCTGGTAATACGCATTAATAAAATCGATTGGGAAATCGATTTGTCTGAAGTTTTTCTGAAACTATATAAACTGAATCAATCAGAATTTTTAAAAAAATATAGAACAAGATAGAAAACTGAAAGAATTTCATTGCCTTTTAGAAAAATACACTTTGAGAAAAATTGTAGCAACTCAAAAACATTATTGGCAAATACTTAGTGTGAGAATTCATTGTGATTGAATCAAGTGTTTTTAGTTCTTTTTGAAAGAACCATCCTTGTAAAAGAAAGTGTGTGGAAATCTAGTATTGTGAAACTGGTGGTCATCTTTTAGAGTGTGTGTGATCATCTAAAAGAGATCTCAATCTGATCTTGCTAAAGCTTGGTGATTAGTTCTTAAGGATAGATTGGTTGTTGTTGTAGTTTGATGTTGAGTTAGATGTATAGGCATTGAAGTGCTGGAAAGTATGTAAACATACTCAAATCATTTGTAGTAAAGGTTGGAATCATTAAGTGATTTCAGGACTGGATGTAGACTATCGAATAGATAGTCGAACGAGTATAAAAATCTCTGGTGCACACTTCTCTATCTCTGTACTCTTTATCTTGATAATACATGTGTTCTTGAATCTCTGTTTTGAATGAGTTTTGAATCTATTATTGTTAAATTGGAATTAATATTAAACAAGTTGGTTTTAATATTAAGTTCATCACTTAGGAAGAAATTGAATAACCGTGTTAATAATGTTGTGTACAACTTCCTAAGGATAGAGGCCATTCCACCAACAATTGGTATCAATAGCCTAATCTTTTAGACTATTTCTCAAAAAGAAAATGGCCTCTACTGAATTCTTGGGCGAAGGTGCCTCGTTAGTTAGACCCCCTGCCTTTAATGGGTCTGCTGGAAAGAAAGAATGCTTATCTTTCTAGAGGCAAGTGGTCTTGACATATTAGATGCAGTAGAAAATGGTCCTTATGTGCCTAAAATTGCTGGTACTGATGCATCATTAATCATGAAACCAAGATCTGATTGGTCAGATGATCATAAGAAAATAGTTGGCTATAATGCAAAAGCCAAAAATATAATAACTTCTGCTTTGAGTGCTGATGAGTTTTTCAGGGTATCAAATTGCAAAACTGACAAAGAAATGTGGGATACACTCCAAGAAACTCGTGAAGGCACAACTGATCTCAAGAGGGCCAAAACTAACACTCTGATGCATGAATATGAACTCTTCAATATGAAGAAGGAGGAGTCAATCAATGACTTGCAGACACGGTTCACACATGTCATTAACAATCTGAATGCTCTAGGGAAAGTAATTGACAATGAGCAACAAATAAAAAAAAAGTAATGAGATGCTTGACAAGAGAATGACAACCTAAGGTCACTGCAATAACTGAATCAAAGGATCTTGGAAGCATGACCATTGCCACCCTCTTTGGCAAGCTCAGAGAACATGAAATGGAGCTGCACCGGTTGAATGAGTCAGAGCAAACTGATAGGAAAAGGAAGGGTGATGTGGACCAGCCCTACATGAAGGTTAATGAGCTTCGAGAACTAGGAGCGGGACCATTGACTAGAGGGAAGACTAGGAAGCTAAAAGAACAATTAGAGAAACAAATTGTTAATTTCCTTAGTCTTAAGACATATGAAAAGATTAATCCACATTATATTAATCTTATACTCATAGAAATATCTTAAGACTTAATTTTAATTTTGGGATGTAATAATCATAACTTATAATTAGGAATTATGTTGACTTGTGTGTGCCTAAATATTTGGTAGCTTAGGCACCATGTTATTTTGTGTTAGGCTATATATGCCTTTTTATTGTAAGACATAAGGGACTTATTTTGGAAAAGAAAAAGAAACACTTAGTGTGAGATTTAGAGAAATGCTCTCTAGGGTTCTTCTTTGAACCAAATTTGGATCTTATCAAGAGCTTCCTACTCTTGTGGCGATTCTACCTTGATCTTATCATTCCTTGTTATGGAGTGTGGCGATTTCTACCATTTCATTACTTCTTCATATTTTCTCATTTTGTGTTCTCCATTCTTATTTGGTACTTTATTTGAAATTATCACTTGGTTAGATCCTTCAAATCATATGGAAACACTCAAATCCATATCAAAGGGACTATCTCTGAAAGCTCAAGCTCATAAAGTAAAATCTGAACCAGAAACCTGTACTGATGATTCCGAGAGTGAAACTGATGAAGAACCTGAAATCGGAATGCTGGTCAGAAAGTTCAAGAAATTTCTGAAAAAGAAAGGAAACCGACCAAGAAAACCATCCAATTCAAGAACAAAAAGCTTCAGCAAGAATGAGACAAATGATAGCAAGATGATAACCTGCTATGAATGTGGAAAATCAGGCCACATTAAATCTGAATGTTTTCAACTACAAAATAGAAACAAGTTTGTGAAAGCTAAAGGCAAGGATCAACCATCTTCAAAAACTAAAAGAGCCTACATAGCTTGGAATGACAATGATGAAGAATCTTCTGAAAATTCAGAAGAAGAAGAAGCAAACTTGTGTCTAATGGCCAACACTAACTCAGATTCAGATAGCAATGTAAGTACTATCTCTAATCCCTCTTATGAAGAATTGCATGATGCTTTCAATGAGTTGCATGATGAACATATCAAGGTAGTCAAACAATTGATTTGCACTAAGAAAATGTTAGAAAAACAGTGCATGATGTATGAAGAAATAAAAAAGGATCATAAGTTGCTTGAAGACATGAATGCACTTTTGAAAAAGGAAGCACGTGATAGACTCACTAGTTTTATTGAACTTGAAAGAAAGGTTGAATCACTACAATTTGATTTAGCAAAATTTACTAGTGGTAGAAACAACCTGAATGTTCTTCTTGGCAATCAAAAGAATCATAATGAAAAATCTGGAATTGGCTATAGACCAAATGGGAATGCTCAAAAGAATCATAAATTTGTTGGATCAAAGCCAATTCATGATGTTTTCATTAAACCAACTCAAATTACATCCTCTGCTTTTTCATGCCATTTTTGTTGCAAAAAGGGACATATATCTTTTAATTGTAAACTGAAAAAGCTTGCTAACAAGGGATGGAAACAAGTTTGGAGAGTAAAGAAACCTGTGATTGAGACTAACCCTCAAGGCCTTTGCCAGCTGGATTGTACATTCCTTTGTGGCGGCCTTTGCAGCCACAAATTCCACGTGGTCATTCCTTTGCGGCGGCCTTTGTAGCCACAAATTCCACTGGTCACGTCACTCATTTGTGACGGATTTGGCCCTCACAAAATGCATTTTTTGTGGCGGTAAAAGCCCTCACAAACTCCTTAAATATTTAACTGGATTTTGTGGCTGCCTAAGCCCTCACAAAATCACAATGTTGTGATTTTGTGAGGGCTTAGGCAGCCACAAAATCCAATTAAATATTTAAAAATTTGTGAGGGCTTTTTCAGCCACAAATAAAGACCAATTTCAATTTTGGCCTTTGTGAGAGTTTTTTCGGTCACTAATTTGTGAGGGTTTTATTTGGCCACAAAATATTTATAAAGTTGGCCACAAATTTAAGTTTTTCTTGTAGTGTATGGGCCAAGGCAAATGGATCAAACCGTGGATATTTTTTGCTCATGCGAATGTCTACAATATTGGATATCAAATTTATTTTAGTTCCTCTGCTAGATGGATCAAACCACTTACAATAAAACAACACCACTTTTTTAGCATAATCTAGGAACTTGTAGTCAATTTCGTAAATATGCTCAATTATACCATAGAAATCTTCTACTACACCACTATCAGAGACACTTTTCATACAAACTCCACTATTAATTGTTTCTTTTCCTTCAATCCAAGATTCAGTGTGAAATTTGTATCCATTGACGTAATAGGTGTGCCATTCTTTGAAACTTCTACTTAGGCTAATAGATAAGTGCCTTAAGTGGATGTTGATAGGAGTTTGTTCTTCGAGATGCACTTGTTGTTGAAACCATAATGGGAAATTTGAATGTATATCATCAGATGATTGTCCTGTAGTTAAAAATTCCCTGATCGATGACCATATATATGGTGAATATCAATTTGATCATATAATTAAATATAATTAATAAGAAGAGGAATTTGAAACGTACTCAATGTATGGTTTAACTTTAGTGCAGTTAATCAAAACGTGAACATGTGCCGCATCAAATACTTTGTCGCTTGGCTAGAAAATTGGAAAATCCCTACCAGCATGATGACCAGACAAGCAAAAAACTGATAAAGCATGTGGATGACGTATAACACTATCAGTAGCGTTTCTTCCATTAACTGGTGACAACGTTTCGTTGTTGAAATAATGAGAACAAAAGTGTGTTGTTTCACGGTGTAGGTAAGATGAACAAATTGAGCCCTCAACTCTAGCTTTGTTTTTCACCGACCGTTTTGAATAACCCATGAACCTATAATATACAAAGAGATGTACAATAAGCTCCATGTATATATAAGTTGAAGTATATTGAAAATCAAGTATACGTATATATATATATATATATATATATATATATATATATATATATATATATATATATCACCTTTCAAAAGGATACATCCATCTATACTGAACTGGTCCATCAAGCCTAGCTTCACTTGCAAGATGCACTGAGAGATGCTCCATGGAATCAAAAAACCCAGGAGGAAATACTTTCTCCAACTTACATAGAATGATCGAAATGTCATTTTCCATCTTGATCAGATCTTTATCAATGAGTGTTGAAGAACACAAATTCTTGAAATATTGACTCACTTCAATAACTGGGTTCAATACATGTGTCGGTAAAGCACTAAAGGCAATAGGAAGTAAACACTCTAAAAATATATGACAATCATGACTTTTCATCCCATGCATCCTCCCATTTTCCACATCAGCACATCTTGCCAAATTAGAACAACAACCGTCAAGCGTCTTCAGCTCTTTGATCCAACGATAAACAGATCTGGCTTCATCAGTAGATAAAGTGTAATTCGCACGAGGTTTTAGGGTCTTGCCGTTTTGTTCCACCAACAACAAATTTGGTCGTCTACAATATATACCTATGTCTTTTCTAGCTTTGTCATTATCTTTTGCTTTCTCTTTCACATTCATCACAATATTAAATATGTTGTCAAAGAAATTTTTCTCAATATGCATAACATCGAGATTATGTCTCAAAAGATTATCTTTCCAATACGGTAGATCCCAAAAAATACATCTTTTTGTCCAATTGTGCCATTGTCCGTAACCTTGTGGTTTACAAGCCACACCATTAACAACATGTGCCTTTGGCATATCTTTTACTTTATTCCAAACTTGTTATGATGTCAATTTAAGCGGGGGTCCTAGACTTTCTGCATAGCCCTTCATAAATGCAGCTTTGTTCCTTCTAAATGCATGATCATCAGGTAAAAACCTACGATGCGAGTCAAACCACGATGCCTTCCCGCCAAATTTTAAAGTAAATGCTTTTGTATCTTCCATACAAATAGGACAAGCTAATTTACCATGGGTGCCCCATCCTGACAACATCCCATAAGCGGGGAAATCATTAATGGTCCATATCAATGCAGCTCTCATCATAAAATTTTCTCTCCGAGCAATATCATATGTCAATACACCATTCCACAACCTCTTCAAATCGTCAATCAAAGGTTGTAAAAAAATATCAATACCAGTTGTAGGATTAGAAGGACCTGGTATCACAGCAGCTAAAAACATATAAGGTTTAGACATACACATATCAGGAGGAAGATTGTAAGGAGTAACAATAACCGGCCAACAAGAATAAGGAGTAGACGATGTTTGTATATAAGGCGTAAATCCATTTGAGGATAATCCAAGTCTTACATTGCGTGGATCTGACGCAAAATCAGGATGCATTTGATCAAAGTGTTTCCATGCCTGACCATTAGACGGATGTTGCAACTCGCCTGAATTTCTTCTATTCTCATAATGTCACGTCATCTTTCCTGCAGTTTGTATTGATGCAAACAATCTCTGCAATCTTGATACAATAGAGAGGTAAAACATTGCGTTCCTTGGAATTGATTTTCCCCTACTTACCCTAGAGTTATTCCTTTGGTGATACCTTGGTTGTTGACAAAACTTGCATTCAACTAAGTTAGCATCATTCATACCAAATTCATTGTCATAATACAACATGCAACCTTTAACACAACAATCAATCCTCTTGACACCTAATCCTAACTTTGACACTAACTGTTTCGCATCGTAATAACTTTGCGGCAAACCATCTCTAACAGGTGTTGCGTCTAGCATCATTTTAGTCATCAAATCCAAAGCTAAATCAGGAACATGAAATTGAAACTTTAAACCTAATAGTCTAATACACATTGATAACTTTGAGTTTGAAGAACCTTCAAACAACGGTTTATTTGTCTCTTTCAAAAGGCTATAAAATCTCTGAGCTTCTTCATTGGGAAGTCTATCGGTATCGTCATATTGATCTTCATTGAATGGCAAATTAACCCCAACAGCATCCGAGATCATATCATTCATCGCCTCAAAGTGTTGATAGTTATAATAATTTATACCTAACATGTTAGTACTACTTGAAGGACCTATGTTATAATTCTCAACAGATGTACTAGTATTAGGCGTCGCCGGAGACTCTTCTCCATGATTAGTCCAAATCCAGTAGTTAGACATAAATCCATCTGCATACAAATACGCTCTTATTTCATCTTCACTTTTAAACCGTCTACATCGACATAAATAACATGGACATCTCATTCCCCCTTCATCTTCAACAATTTTTTGCACTCTCACAAAATTGAGAAAGTCTTCAACCTTGTTAGCAAAACGTTGTTTAAGACCATTTCTTCTAGAAAAATTCCTATCGTACATCCAACTACGGTCTAAATCCATATATATATATATATATATATATATATATATATATATATATATATATATATATATATATATATCGATGTTTTATATATTAATTGCTTTATTTTTCAAAAGCATTATATATAAAATTTGACATATTTATATATCAATTAGGGGAGCATGCATTTGCAAACAATATAAAAAAATGATTATCAATACAATAATTATATAAACCGAAATAAAATTTTAAATTATATTTTTTTAATAATCAAGACTAACAAAAAATATCAATACTAGCAAAA
>JBBPBR010000005.1:54151581-54165155 GCA_037974775.1 Cicer pinnatifidum | reverse complement strand
ATATTATAAAATTCATTTTATAAAAAAACAATAACACATTTTAAATTATGTAGATTGACGAAAATTATATGTAACATTTGGACAATGGTTTTAAATATTATTAGTTAAACAATATAGTATGCATTTTCTTGGTATTTTTTGTCTAATGTCCATTTTAATTATAATACAAAAACTATTTTGACGATATTTTATTATTTTTCGTATTTTATTATTATGATACATTATTTTACCTTTATATCACTACAAGAAAACACTCATTTTATAAATATCAATTTTATAAATATTTTATGACCGAAAAAAACTCTCACAAATTAGTGACCGAAAAAGCCCTCATAAATACTAAAATTCAAATTGGTCTTTATTTGTAGCTGAAAAAGTCCTCACAAAAGACTACAATTTTAGCTAGATTTTATGGTTGTCTAAACCCTCACAAAATTACAACGTTGTCATTTGGAGCGACTGAAGCGATTAATCAGAGGAATTATTACGATGATTGATGTACTTGAATAATTTGATAAATTTATTTTTGGTATTGTATGAACACATTATATCTTGTCCTATTTAATTATGGTGTGTTTAATTTTTGGTTTATAAGACGTGATTTATTAATTTTAGAATGGTTTATTTGGTTTGATAGTAATTACTTTAATTAATATTAATATTATATTTTTATATATAATAGTTATTTTAATTTTTAAATTTAATTTAAATTTAAATTTATAATTTATATTTTAAATTTAATTTAAATTTTAATATTATATTTTAAATTTAAAATTTTAATTTATATTGATATTAATTTATTATATATAATATATTTAATTTAAGTTTAAATTTAATTTAAATTTAAATTTAAATATTATATTTTAAATTTAATTTAAATTTTAATTAAATTGTAATATTATATTTTTAATTTATATTGATATTAATTTATTATATATAATATTATTTTTTAATATTAATTTTGGATTTAATAAAATTATTTTTTTAATAAAGTCAAAATTTTGTGGCGGCCTAAGGCCTCATAAAATATTTATTTTTCAATCCGTTTTATCCTCTCTGACGGCCTAAGCCCTCATAGAAGGAGACATTTATGGCGGTCAGGACTCACACCAAAAGTTTAATTTTAAATATCAGCTTTAATATTTGTGGCGGCCTAAGCCCTCACAACAGGAGGCATTTGTGGCGGCCTAAACCCTTACAAAAAAAGCAACGAAAATTTCAAATTTAGTTACCGATTTTGTCGTTACAAAGGTTTGTGACCACCTTATTTGTGACTATCTAAGGCCGCCACAAATATCTCATTTGTGGTTGCTTCCCCTCCTTTATGAGGGCTTTTGGCCTTCACAAATTCAATGAATTCTTGTTGTGTATGTGAGTCAATATCCTTCATTATAGATAGGTAAAAAATCTTCTTTATAGATGTTGAATATATTAACAACCTTGTACACGTAAGACAGATGCAACTATGTTGGGTAACTAGTCATACTCGAAAATATTTTTCAAATGTTACATACAACTCTAGTCAATCTACTTAATTTAAAATTTGAGTTGTTGTTTTTTATGAATGAATTATATTCATTATATATATACATACATTATTTGTTAATTTCAAGCAAAAATTAAAAATTTATTTTTTTGAAAAATCATATTAAAGAAACTGTTTTTATAAATTTATGTTTTTTTAAGAAGTTGTCATTTACAAAGACGATTTATAACTAAAAAAATGTAATATTTTAGTGTATAATTTTTCAAAAAAATATTTTATTTTAATTTTAAATTAAATTATTGAAAGAAGAAAAAAATCCACATGTAAAAAGTAAAGACAAGAAAACACGTTTCCTTTTCCTACCTCATAAGCACACATGTAAAACGCACCGCACCTCATTGTTTAATGTTTCATGTTTGGCATTTAGCAATCTTAGTTAGGACCATTTACATTCAATGACGCGGCACATTTTTTACTAGGACTGTAGGACACATAATGCTTGAAAAATAAAAAGAATCAATATTCATATTAATTGAAGTAGTAAATAATTATATACTGCTTTTTATTCTAATTATAAAAAGAAAAAAAAACATTAATACAATTATATTTACTTATTATTATTTTTTTATAAATATATTTTTCATTAAAAAGTGTAAGACATTAAATTTACCATTGATATTTAAAAATAAATATTAAATAAAAAAATGTATTTAAATAATAGATACATTATAAAAATCATAATTTATCAATTTTTTAATAAATGAAATAAAAAAATATATTTAAAAATTTTCTTTATAACTGAAACCGAAGTTGGTAATTACTATTGAAGATAAGTAAGTGCACGTGACATACTTCCACTGAAAAAAGTATTTAAATGCCAAATTTTCATTCTTATCTCTAAAATTGTACTCCATGCATATCTACTATGGGAAACATCTTGGCTTTTTTGACATACTACTACTAAAAAAAATATATTTAAATACCAAACTATTACTACTTTATAATAATTAAGTATTAATATATTACTATTTTTATGTTTTATGTTTTATTTTTTAAAAGGTGAGAAGTTGTAATTGGAGACATTTATTTTTCAAAAAGAATTATTTTTCAAACAAAGTAAAGGGAAATTGGTGTGACATAAATCGATTTTTTAATGTAGAGATTTTTTTATTTGTTAAATATATGTATTTATTTATTAATTGTATACATAAAAATAAGAGATTGACCGATGATATATGAGAGAATGGATAGTTATAATTTATAAGTGGGAGATGATATCATATATTATTATTCTCTTATATAACAATAAAAATACAAAATTAATTATTTTTATAATAATTATCTAATTAAATTTTATATTTATTAAGTAATTATTAAAAAAATTGAATAAATTGGAGCTCATAAATATAACAAAATTTAATTAAACATTAAAAATACAATACAAATTGAGTATAGGGGCATGCAATGTTTAATTACATTAATTCCTATAATGTCCAATTCCACATCGTGGTGGTCGGAGAATACGACGTGGACGATGTGGGAATGAGTTTCCTTTGTCAACAAGGCCATGTGTCTCCTGCACATTCTCACTTAGTAGGTCGAAATACATCGAAGAACTAGAATCTACTTGATTGGGAACAATGAAACACCAAATGAGTACATGTTATTAACATAATGAGCAAGCAACTCAAGCGTACCTAGCTCTCCACCAAATACTTTTCACAAAATTTTGGTCGTTTGAATGTAAAAATTGTTGGCGATCATATTTTTGAGTTAACATAAATTGAAATGATTATCTTGATGGTTCAAATTGTTGTTGTGTTAGGGTGAAAGAAAATGAATGGTGACATGGTTCTGGCACTTCATTTTTAATAGTAAAAGGAAAAGTTGGTGGACGAGGTCTATTACACCTTTATCGTTATGATGGTTGGGTCAGTCTACTATGACAAACATTTGGCTATTCTGCAACACCACATTCTGAGTTCCACAGTAATTACGGTGTTGATAGGTACAAACTGGAATTGTGTCTAAACCACATCATATACTCTTATGTCGAAATTGGGTATCCATATATCGGTTCATCGGTAAGACAACAATTTCGACATTCGTTCCAAAATTGAATCCATGCAACATGTTTGTCTTTTCAATTTTCTAGTTGATTCCCTTTCATATCTTTACAGTGAAGCGTATCAATATTTTTAGGATTATCTTATATTTTCTGGGAAAGTCCAAACTGTAGTTTGACTCCGTCTATTTGATGTCATTCTACAGTTAAAAAACAAATCAAAGCGGTTTTGACAATCCATATGATCAAATCATGTTCACATGTTAACATACCATTCAAGGTAAGCCTCGACAAACATTGGTGTAATTGTGGTAAATTTCAAGCATTACACTATCATGTTCACATGTCATCGCCGCTTGTTCATTTACTCACTGTGACTACATGATGTATGTGTCTTTCAAGTATACATTGCAATGTATCTTCGACGCTTAATAGGAAGAGTTCAAAGCAATTCTTCTTCAATCATATTGACCATAATACAATAGAATAGAATTGTGTCACAATGTCATTATACAATGAAATAAAATTGTGCCACAACGTCCACAGTCTACTCACATTCATACTAAAATAGATCAACGGAAGAAAAGTACACACCCTAGAGATGTGATTTGTATTGGAATGAGTGACATTGCAAGAATAAATGTCCTTACTGTACTAATGCTCCCGAAGGAAATTAAATTAGTGTAATAAAAGTTATGTTTATTTTATTTTCACTCATTTTGCATTTGTATTTTTAATGTTTAATTAAATTTTGTTATTTTTATGGGCTCCATTTTACTCAATTTTTTAATAATTACTTAATAAATATAAAATTTAACTAGATCATTATTATAAAAATAACTAACTCTGTATGTATTTATTTAATTAAAATAATAATTAATGGAAATTACATTAATTATTTAATTAAAATAAAAAAATGAAAATATTTAATTATTGTTATAAAAGAGAATAATAATATGTGACATTATTTCACATTTCAATTCACCTTTTTGTTTATAAGTAGAGATAGAAATATGTTAGGTCGTTTCTCAGGGGCCTATGGTCTGGTCTGACTTGATCTTTAATAAAAAGGCTAGACTTAGACCTTTTTTAAAGCTTATTAATTTAAGTAGATCAGACTCAGACTTACCAAAAAGCTTACTATATATATTTGTTATTTCAAATTTTCTAATTATGAATTCATTTTATTTACTTATTTTTGGAAAGGTTGTTGCATACTTGTTAGTTATAATTTTATTAGATTTAGTTATATATAAAGACCTAGTTCAGCATATTTAAAAAATATAAAATATACTATTTAAATACTTTAAAGTGAAATAGAATTTTAAATTAGTTTTCATATCAGACCATACTTTTTAAAAATGTTAGACCGAAAAAAAAAAATTTATGGTTCATTGTAGGTCAAACTCAAATTAAAAAATTAAATCGTAAATCAAACTTAGGTATTTCAAAGTCTCATTTGATCTATTCTCACCTCTATTTAAAATACCATGTTTTTAATTCATTATACTCGGTTCGAATGAACCTTTATCATTTGGATTAAATGCCTTTTATTTATTTGAACTTTGATTGTTAAAAATAATAAGGAAAATGAGGCAATTAATAAAAAGTGACATCCACTTAAATGAGTGAAATGCTACGATCACCGGTGCAGGAGACATAAATATATTTTAAAAGTTGATATACCAATTTTAAAATTTATTTTATTGTTTTATTCGGAGCAGTACTAATTAATTTTAATGTATCAATTAAAAATTAAGTCTATTATTGATGAAATCTATTAATTATCAAAAAAATTAAAATTAAATAAAATGGTGCTTTTTATTCTTAAAATTGTGTATATAGAGTATTTTAATCTCTTAAATTTATAAAATATTAAATTAGTCTCTAAAATTAAAGATCGCTTGTCATTTCATTCTTTTTTACCATTGCTTCAAGATGAATAATAAGGTGTCGTGTTCAAGTTTGAGGGTTTAGAGTCGGAATGAATGAATCATGTTTCTTTTTGGTCTCCCCTCCCTTTATATTCTGCATTCTAAATAATAAAAGATGTGACCTAATTAAACAATCATGGGCCGAGTACTATCATAAGATTATAACTCAAACCGTGTCGAATTTGTATCTTAGGCCTAATATGATATATAATTAATATTTTTTATGATGGTTTACATCCACCTAGCCATGAGGCCTATAAAAGTTAAGTGAACTCCAAACACAAAGGCTGGTAGTGCGAAGTATAGTCTTCAAGGTCCCAATTTGAGTAACTAGAATACATATATGAATTATCTTTTTTACTAAATAAATGAACATATGTACTTAATGAATATGTTGCGATTTACATATCAAAATTCATATAAAAATATTTAAATTTGGAGTTTTTGTTTTAAATAAAAATGTATTTAAAAAGTATAAGTTTTTTAACTAAAAATCTATATGGACTAGCCAGGACGTGTTGTGCTTCTGGCCTAGGCTTTGTGTTTAGGTTGAGATGGATCAAATGAATATGCTCATGCTCATTGCTCTTATTTAATCTCTTTGAGTGTCCTCCAATGTAAGGCGAAATTAATTAATGCACTTTTGTTTGACAATGCGCTAGGTTTTTTCTAAAGTAGGTTCATGTACAGATAATAAAAAACATGGAAGTTGGACTTGATGTTCTAGACTCAATTTTCAAGTACATTTTTATATGGTTCACTATCACTACATCAGTATCATAAACACTGTGCATATTTTGAAATTTAAAAGACTTATTTGATAGAAAGAAAAAAAAAAAACTTCTAAAAGACTAATGTAATATAATTAAATATCTCACCTGATTAAATTATATATTTTACCTAATCAACATAATAGTGTAAAACTTATTTCTTAGGAAAAATATATGCCCCTTGTGTGTAGAATTTCTTTGAGCGGACCCTAGTAGATTAAAAAATTTAAATAAATAAGTATATGATTTAAAAAAAATATGTAGTAAGGTGAAGTAGAGTTGTTGTTGCGCAAAATTGCAACAGTAAAAACCGTCAGCAACACACACAGAAACAGAACCATGTGCAACTGGTTTCTCATTCTACTCAACTCAAACAGAACACACTCTCATAACCACCAATCAGTATTCATATATTTTCACAAAAATATAATTCCATAAATAAATTGAATAGTATTGAATTTCAACCAACAAAATCAAAATCAAAGTACAATCTAAAGCGCACACACAAAAAAACAGAGTCCAAGAATCCCCCAATCCCCATATACAAAAATCAAATAATTCTCAAAATTTTCCAATAATTAAAAAAATAAAAAAATTAACATTACTATCGAAGATTTCACTAAATCTACAATCTATATAATTAAACTAATTATTCATTGAAGATGATGAGGAATTTCAATCTTGGGTAAAACAAAAACACGAGGCTTCTTCATCATCGCCACAGGGTGAGGACTCTCAACCTCGTCTTCTCCGAGCTTATTAAAAACCTCCGGAAAAGCCGGGATGTTGAGATCGAAATCACGATGACTGACAGTATGTGTGGATCCCACACCTTCAGAAACCGTTACAGCCGCACCATGACCGCCTTCGTAGTGACAACGTTTGTGTCCACCCAGAGCCTGTCCCGTCGGAAACGACTTATGACAAATCGAACACTCATGAGATCTAACACCACCGCTTCCCACGGCAGTGTTAGCGGAGCTAGTGGTGGCTGCCGACGAAGTTGATTGGTCGTCGCCAACGGTGGTGTGTTTCCGGTGACTTGCTTTGTGTCCACCAAGTGCTTGATAAGAAGGAAACTCTTTGTTACAAACGGAACATTTATAACTGAGTTTGGTTGTATCACCGGAGGAACCGGTTGCCGGTAATGAGTAAAAATCGTGGCGGTTTGTGTTGCCGCGAGCGAGCATGATGAGACAGAGAGCGAGATACTCTTCTTCGGTGCATGAACGTGATGAACGCTTTGAACGCTTTCGTTTTGTCCATGGTTCTTCAGGGTAACGAAGAGTTGGTTCATTGAATGTGAATTTTGGGGTAGTGGTTGTGGGTGAGTTAAGAGCTTCTAGAGCCATGTTTGGGGTATATTGAATTTTTTGAGTTATTGTTTGTGATGAGTGAAAAGTGTGTGTGTGATGTGGGTTTATAAGGAGGTGAGAATTTGAGGGGAAGTTGCGTGACAAGTGGTGTGCAAGTAAGCGCGGTGGGCAAGCTAATTTAAGTAATTAAAATAATATAATACAGTTGGATTTTAGAGTGGAGCACGTTTGGTGGGCAAGTGTGAGTTTAAGTCGGTCAAATAAAGTGTCACTATATGGGACTCAAGTTATTTTTGGGTTTTGAGTTGGGAGAATAATGGAATCTGATTCTATAATGTAATTGTGTAGTTATTGATGTTAATCTAAATCAATAATGATCCTCAGTGCTCACCCTTAAAAAAACAAAATTCATAAAAAGAAAAAAAAGAGTGAATCCAAATTCGAGAATATAGGTATTGACATTGAGAGAAGTGGAGAAGGGACTGAGAAAGAACCAATTTTAGGCAAGTGAAATTGGAAGGAAGACTAATTCAGAATTAAGAATTGAAAATTGAAGAGAAGGTTCTAGTCAAAATTGTGAATAAAGTAGAAAAGAAAGGTTCTTCTTTGTGTTTGTTTATTTGAATTGATTTAAGAGGGGTATAAGTAAAGTGAAGAAACGCGGTCACAGATTAGGATCTGATCCATCCACAGCAGCCGGCACGCTAGTAACTAACAACGACTTTTCCTTGTCAACAAATTTAGGGGCCGACCTTTAAAAACAACACTAGTACTATCTATATATTCATTTCATTTGCAACTTGGATATTAAGTAAATAGTAGTCATCGTGATTCATTGCTTATCATATGAATCTGAATCATATTCCCGTTTCGAATTATCACGTCATAGGATAGGATATACATAGTATTAAGAAAACTTTTGGCAGTATCTCTTTTTCTTGTATTAACTCTTATGTATATAGGGAATGAGGTTTTATTACGTGCAAAACGACTAAGTTGTTTGCTTGGATATAAATAGAGGGAGAGAAAATTAAATACTTTATAGTTTGTGTTAGGAGAAAGAAACTAAAAAAACTTAAATAGTAATTAAAATTTATCTCATTCACTTAAAACAAACACAAAACTATTAAAAAAGAAAATTTTCTTATCATTGGAATCAATCATGTCTCCATTTTCTATCTCTCATGTTGGAAAAATAATCAATCAGAAATTTAAATAATAATCAAAACACGAAGAAAAAAATTAACGGAAACTCCAACGTCGGTGACAAAATCGGTCAAATGACAACACTGTGTGAAAATTGTTACAACACAGTTTTTTTTTCAAACAACTCATGGCTCAAACATTTCTACAAACAATCTATGGTGGTCCCCCAATACATACACACCTCTAAAACTAGTATTTCAATTACTTCTCAGAACACTCTAACACAAAAATATAAGAGAGAAGAAAAAAATCAACTACGAGTTTAAAGTATTTTTTACTAGTGCAATTTGAAATGAAAAACTAGAGTCACACCTGTATAGTCTTAGCTCCATCTTTTTTTAAAATTTTAAGCATCGTAAAACTTTTTCAAATTCTCAATTTCAATCAAACCTAACACCTCCCCTTTCTTTCCATCCCCTCTGTTAAAATTTTTGATATCCCCTCTCTCTTTATCTTAAATCTAACAAATCACAAGAGATAAGTATAGTTACAATTATTCTAACTTTAGGATATAATATTGATTTGATAATTGAGGTGAGGTTAGAGAGTGAAGTAATAAGAAAGTTCCGGTTCCATTGTCTCTCTCAATAAATACTAACAAAATTAACGATAATGATCATTAATATTATTTATTGAAAAAAATATTATTTTAATTAAATCAAAAGATTAAAAAATTTATCAACTACTTGAGTCCACATAAATTATAAATTTTATGAGATTCACCTTAATTTCAAATAATTGAAGAGTGTGTATTAAAAAAAGTTTGTTAGAGAGTATACTAATAGTATTTTTTTCTAATATGCTATTAACCACTTGAATGCTACATAAATTTGATTGGACCCATCTTAATTTCAACTAATTTAAGAGTAAGTATTAAAAAAAATATATTAGAAATACAACGATTTGATCTAATGGAAAAGAAATATATATTAAATATATGATATTAATAAAATGATTAATTATAAATCATTTTGTAAGCGTTCAGTAAATTCTGATGTTTTATCTATTTTAGATTAATGTACTATCTTCCGTCCTATTTTTTTTTTAATAAAAAAGTATTTTAGAATATATTAATAACATTTTTCATATATGAATTAAGGCAAATGCAAATTCTATATTAGAAAGACATATATAAATAGTAAAATAAAATTGATTTTGTAGTTGATACAAATTGCATCACGCATTTAAGAGACAGGCACACGCCATCAGCATTTGGGCTGTGGTTTGGTTTGTTACACGGTAGGTAATGAAGTAATTTGAAAAAGAGGAAACAAATCATTCATTTCACATGGGAGAGTTTTCTTGTTGGGGTGTATACTCTCTTGTCACCAAGTGGAGTAGACTTATAGTGGCATATTACATGTATGTTAGTATAATAATTTCAATCTTGATTCTTTTGTACACTTTCTCGTTACATTTTTTTCCATCTTATTATCTCCTTCCCTTTTTTTCTATTTTTCCTTCACATGAGTCGGGTGATTTTTACACTAGCAAAATTGAAAAAATAGTTTATTGCTGATCCATGTTGCTCACGATATTCTTCTTCCAAGGTCTTCACATAGCATACATATTACATAATGCCACGACGAAGGTAACTTAGTGGTTTTGCTTACGAGATTTTTGTAATCTAATTTATCAATCATTTATTTATGAGATCACATAAATTTTATAGATAAATTAATCTTTAGTAAGATTATATTAATGTTGAATCAATTTACAATATAATTTGTTATGTTAATATGTTGCGTCATAGAAATTTATGAAAAGACGTTTTATAATTTTCGATGCTAACAATTTTTACGGCAGATATTTATTCGGGCAAAAAGCATTTTTACTTGAAAGAAAAAACTACACCAAAAAGCTTAAGTCACTGCTTACATATAGTGTGCTGCAGTGCTGGTTCATTTTTTTTAGCCAACCAGCCAAACCTAAACAAATAATGTATGACAATTGAGTTGGATATAAAAATAAGTATTAATTAGTTTTTAAAACTAAATAAATATCAAAATATTGTGAATAATTACATTATTTGATGGATGTCAACCTTCTTACATCAATCCCTTTAATGGTTAAAACCTTTTCATTATATGGGTTTTGATCTTTATTAGATTTTTTTATTTCTTTTATATAGTAAACACTACTTAAAACTAATATATAGTTGAGATATTTTGAGTTTGAACTCGAAATAAGATATTCATTCTAATAATATTGAATTGTTCAATAGAAGTAGAACTTATTGACGCTTTATTTTTAATATTAATGCATATTATAATATGTTCCTTCAATTGTATATACATGTGGCAAAACATTTAGCCACCAATGGATAGAAGCTTTTCATTTTATTGGTTTTGATCATTTACTCAATGTCTTTTTTTTTTTCTTTCCCTTTCTGCAATATACACAACTTGAAATTAACATCCAATTATAAGGTTTTGAGTATGAATTCGATATAAAATATTTAATTTAATAATATCGAATTTTACAGTAGAGCTAGAACTTACATACTTTTTATTCTCAATATTAATGCATCTTATAACTGTTCCTTTAATTTTTTGTCCTACTATTCTTTTTCTTCACTTTTTTTTCTCAAACTATTTAAACATACTATCCAAAGATGGAACATTTTGAAAAGAAAAAAAAAATATGAAACATTAAATTGTATTTAGGGGTGACAAAATAGGTAGAACTCATCAAACAAACATATTTAATCTACCATTTTAGATGGATTGAGCGGAAGATATGCACTTGCATATCTAAATTGGTCTGTTCCATTTAACTCGCTAAAAAAATAGGGCAATTATGAGGCAAGGCATGTTGGTCCACTAGGTCAAATAAAAAAAACTACTATTTTTCTATATTATTTTTAATTTGTTTGTTTTTTCAATTTTTTTGTATAAACCTAGCTAAAGTAAAGATTAAACTGACTTATTAATTAACCGACACCAAACTAAATTAAAAAAAAAAAAAAAAAAAAACTTAGTTATTAGGTTTTGTTTCTAGTTTCTACCATCTTCTTTCACTCAAACACAACACATCTACTCTAACATTTTGCTCTTGTGGTTTGTATTTGTGTCTCTCCTGCGATCTATGAGACTTGTGTTGTTTTGATGGTGGCTCTGTTTGGCCATTAGAATTGATTAACATTTATGAATTTATTTTGAGACGTTTCTATGCAAACGATGACTTTATATATTTTGATATTTTCCTCTATTGATTGATGATGATTGTTTTTTTTATTATTTTTGTGAAATGTTAAAAAAAATATGGCAAGTCATGTTGCAAGCCCACCACGAGGTGGAGCATGAATGTACTTTTGACTTGACCACTTAAATTAATCTATCATGACTTGCTCTTTGGCAAGCTAATCATATGTGGGGTAAATGGGACTGACTAATCTATTTTGTCATCCATAATTATATTGAGTGTAATTTTTTATTTTTACGTTTCCTCATAAGGTGGAAATAGGTCATATGGATTGAGAAGGAGGTTCTATGACCTAGCCTACAAGACTAGACCAAACTTTTTTATATAGATCATATTAAATATTTTTTTTAAAGTCTATTTAACTAAAAATGTTAAGTTAGAGATCACTGAAAAGACTTTTAAACCTATCAGATTGATTACTTAGTTACTTATAAATAATTTTTATTATCATTATTATTATTATTATTATTATAAAATGGAGTTTCACATATTATATTAAATTATAAATTTGCCAACATTTTCTCTCATTTAAACATACTAATATAAATAAGTTTTTAACATATTTAATAGTATTATCATAAAATAAAATAAAAATAAGATGTTATATAATATTATTTTATCTAAAAAATTATGTTAGATATTAAAATAGAATCTATATTTATTGATATATTAATTTGTTACTTTTATTATAAAAATTTACACCGTTAAATAATTGAGTGGTGTAAACTTCTTTTAAAAAAATAGTTAAGTAAGAAAAAATATATCTAATCCAACCTTATAAATAGGTCTACGACCAATGATAAATTAGACTCAAGCTAGATATTTTGAAAGTATACAAAATTCAGATCTTGCGAAGTTTATTTGAAGCATAATCTATTTACACCCCTCTTATTTCACACTTCTTATGTATTTTCCTCTATTTACACCCCTCTTTTTTTTGTCTTCTTTTATAAGGAAAAGAAAATCCAAATTCAAGTCCAAGACGAGAACAAAATTACACTAAAGAAACTATTTCTGCCACCATTATTTTCAAAAGCCCAAAATAAATTTTTTGATTGAAATAACAAAAACTGAAATATATGAACTCTCAACAAAATGTCCTTCAAAAGCCCAAATAACAAAAACGATTGACAAAATAAAAAAGTACTTTTTTTTTTCTCTCATCTTCAATATTTTTAGATACACAAAAGTATATATTTAAATTAGTCAATTCAAGACCAATCAAATACACCTCCGAATTAATTAATATTGATAAAATTTGGAGACTTTTGAGAAAGGTTGGGAGTAAAAAAGAAACTTTCAAAATAAAATTATTTAATTTTTACAAGAATGGGCTAAAATGGTCCAAATAAAGAGTTTTTTTTATTTGGCACCCACCCTCCACCTATATCTCCCAAATGGTTCAAATTTTCTAAATATAATTTTATATTCTGAATTTTTCGAAGAAGATAAAACTTTGTCTAAGTTACATTATTTTTTTTTAGAATTTTTTATTTCTATTTTGAAATTTTTGGAATTTTCTATTTCTAAAATATTGATTAATTTTTTTTATTTGGATTTTCCGATTTCATAAATTCCGTATTATTTGAAATT
>JBBPBR010000005.1:54140807-54151312 GCA_037974775.1 Cicer pinnatifidum | reverse complement strand
TCAAAAGTTTGAATTGATTTGAAATTTGTGAAACTACCTTCAACAAAAGTTATAGAAATTTCAAAAATTCGAAACATAATTTTTTAAAAACTAAATTTTTGAAACGTAATTTTACATTGTGAAACTTTCAAAAAAGATAAAAATTTCGAATGTTTTTAAAAAAATTTAATTTTACTCAAATTTCGAAATGTAAATTTTATTTCAAAATATGACATTATTTTTTGAAATTTCCTATTTCAAAAATTTCTTATTCTTTTTCAAAATTTACTAAATTTTTGAAATTTTCTTTTTCAAAAATTTTCTATTCTAGAATTTTATATTTTTATATATAATAAAGGAGTAAAATAGTCTTTTTTTTTTAGAGTATTGAGGGGGTGAGAGATATAGGTGGAGGTGATAAGTAGAAAACTTTCAAATAAAATACGTTGACATTTAAAAAAGACAAGCCCAAGATTTTCCAAAATAAAACAAAACAAAAACAATCTTTAAATCATAGCTCAATTGACAAATATCGATATTGTTATGTTGTACGTCTTGTTCTAGATTTAAATTTGACTTGAGTTAATTATGGTTGAATTTATCATCTCTTATAAAATTAAAAAAAAAATTATAAAACGATAATAAAATTAAATTTTGTTTACTTTGTAATTTATTTTTCATTTTTTATGTGTTCTTTTTAACGTTAGATTGGGAGAATGAATTTTCTAAAAATAATTTAAATAATTATTAAGATGTTTTTATTGTCTTAAAAACACATAATTATTCATTTTAAAAATTTATATTTTCTTATTAAAAAAGTAAAATTAATATAAATTTTAAAAATAAAAATTATTTTCATTAATAATGACCCCTAATGTGTTTTTTGTGTCCCAATTGTCTCCCACGATTTCTCCGTTTTTCCCAATTCAATTTTAAGCTAACTTGTGAATTTTTAAAATCAAAAGAAGAAAATATGCATATTTATCATAAGAACCTCATTTCAGTCATATAGACACAACAATGGGTACATTTGTTTATTTAGAAGAAAAAATGTTGAAAAAGGTAATTATACAAATATTTAAAGACATAAAAGATTTAAATATTAGAAAATAATAATAAAATCAAATTGATACTCTCTTAAAACTTAAAACATCATGTATTTTGTCATTACTTCAATATATAGGTAATTGTGTGCATTAAATAATAAAGAGGCTTGCTTCGATTTTTACACTGTTTTTTATTTTGACGAATTTCTTGGTCCTTAAAATTGTAAAATTTATTAATTAATTTTTAAATTTATAAAATAATAATTTTTGTTCGTAAATTAAAAACCGTCAATCAATTTAGTAAAAGACCGTCAATCAATTTAGTAAAAGACCGTCAATCAAAGACCAAAACTAAATTATAAAATAAAAATCAACAGAAATTCTAAACAAAGTTCTAAAAACATGTTTTAATTCATCAAACTCTTAACAAAATGAAAATTCAATATTTTTTACGCATTATACGACAGCGTATTAGATTAATTAAAAGATTAATGAATTATAGATAGTTAGTAAAGAGATTGATCTATTTTGTTATACCATAACATAAAAGTCGAGTGATTAACATGATACGTCTCGTTAATTTATGACCTCAGCAACTTAATTTGTCATTTTGTAAATCTAAGCAACAATATTGCTCGACTTCTCAAATTTTAAAAGCAAAAATGGTAAAAAGAAACTAATAAATTGTATGATGGGGATTCATTTTGGTATTAATTAGAACTGGTTGTGGTTATGATTATATTGCTTTTTTTTTTTTTTTAATCTTTCTTATGGAGATAACATATAAAATTGGACTTTATATAGCATACGTCTTCTCTACGAATATCATTTATTGAAAAATAAACACAGAAATCGTTCAAAAGCAACATTGTTAATGTGATTCAAATATATGGTTAAAGTAAACAAAATAGTAAGCTTGAAAAATGAGTACATGCAATTTAATTAATTGATTATTTTATAAAATTTAATTGATTAATTTTCAATTACACTCCGTGTTCTATTTTTATCTTTTTCTTTGCACTTATTATCATTATTTTTTTAAACTTGTTGTTGTCTTATAGTCATACGTGCGCGTCACTTATTAAGGAATGGTCGTTCTCGGAATATAATTTTATTAATTGAAATAAAAACACGCAAGTGCTTAAATTGTATGCTCAAAAGAGACGCATGCTTACCTAATGCTTATTACTTACTTTGGAGGTCGCTGGGCAAATAGCTGTAGGCCTATAATCACTTCGCTTAAGTGCAAGAAGCAACACTACCTCTAAACTTTTATTTATATATATATATATATATATAACAATAAAGTGGTTATAATTGGTAGATGAAAATATAAACAAAAACCCAGGCACATTCTCGGAAGTCGTTACACAACAAAAATTACATAACATATCTAGAGGTAGATCTTGGTTGGGACAGCAGAACCACGGCCATAAAAAAAATTATAGATAAATGATCAAAATACTTTTATTAAAATTAGAAAATTAAAATAATATTTAAAATTTTAAATTATCTTATCCTCTTCCTCTAAAATAATATTTAAAATTTTAAATTATCTTATCCTCTTCTTCTATCTCTTTCTTGCACCGTTGCTGCTCACTGATCTTGTCTTTGTCTGCTCACTTCGCCTTGATCGTTCGTCAAAATTCAAAAGGTTCAGATTTCAATTTTGTTCATCATCAGAATTGATATTTGGAGTTTATTTAGAGTTTTGTTTGGAGTTTGAATTTCAATTTCGGATTTCAATTTTGTTCATCATTAAGATGACAAGATTTCAATTTAGATGTTAGTACTAATTTCATGTGTTGTTTTGCTAATTTTTTGAATTTCATGTGTTGATTTTTGTTTGAATTTCATGTGTCGATTTTGATGATTTTTATTGCATATAAGTTGTTTGATTTTTGTTTCCATTTAATTTTCACTAAAAAATGTTTTATGTTTACTAAATTGGTTGATTTATTGAACAAGATATACAGGGCTTTCTAGAAAAAGGCTTGAGTTTTTTGAGTTTGCTTAGAACAAAGAAACATAAATAATAGATGCTTGTTTTTAAAATGCAACTCTTTAGATTTAGAATGTAATTCTTTGTTTTAGAATGCAACTATTTGGTTGATGCTCGTCAAAATTTAAATTTGAAGAATTTATCAACTATCCAAGAATTGTGCTCGTGTTTGGTTGCAATTGAAAAGACGCAAAATTTCTATTTGAATGAAAGACTACTTCGTCATATCATGACTCTTCCAGTTTCTACTGCCACAATTGAAATATATTTTTCATCAATGAAACTTATTAAATCTAGGTTAAGAAACAAGATGAAAGTTGACTTTTTGGCAGATAACACGACAGTTTATATTGAAAGGGAAATTACTGCAAATATTAGTTTTGAGTTTATTATTGATGCTTTCAAGTTAATTAAAGAGCGTATAACATTACTTTAAGGTATTCTTAAGTCATAAGTTAAATTATTTGATACTTCACTTTGTGTTTTAGTGCAACTTAAATTTTTGTTATATAATATTCACTACAAGAAAACACTAATTTTATGGTCAACTTTATAAATATTTTATGGCAAAAAAAACTCTCACAAATTACTGACCAAAAAGCCTTCACAAATACTAAAATTCAAATTGGTTGTTATTTGTGACTGAAAAAATCCTCACAAAGGACAATAATTTCAGCTGGATTTTGTGGCTACCTAAGCCCTTACAAAATCACAACATCACCCCTTTATGAGAATAAAGGTCGCCACAAAGGCAAGCCATTTGTGACCGGCCAAACCGCCACAAAATTAGTGGACCGTTACATGTTGTGGCTGCAAAGGCTGCCACAAATTCCCAATAGACCGTTGTCAGTTCTGCAAAGGCTTAGGCCGCCACAAATACCTTCTTCAGTTCTGGCTGTTTTGGCCGCCATAAATGATCAGGATTTTTCTATATCCTCCTATCATTTTTCATTTTTACTTTCTCTCTAAACTTTCTTTCTAAATTTTCTCTCCACCTTCTATCTACAAATATTATTTCTCCAAGTTTTTTCTTTACCTTGTATCTTGAATTTTGGTAAGTTTTTATTTTATATTTTGTTTTTTAATTTTATTTTTTATTTGAAGCTATTTATTTAATGAATATTATTTAATTTTTATTTTGACAGTGGTGCTATTGTGTTTACTTCGAATAGTTCTCAGTTGTGTGAAAGCTTCAAGTTAGACATTGTCCGACATCAAGTTAATATTTAATACATTTTAAATATAGATTAGTAAAATATGTGATATTATAAATATAAGATATTTTTGTATTATATAAAAAGCTCGTCATTCGAAATGTTAGTAGATTTATTTTTTTTAAAATAGAAATTATGTTGTTTACATAATACATGATAAATAAAAAATTGAAACACATGTAAAACTTATTGATTATAATATAACTATTTGCGAGAGTGCAAAAAATTGTTGAATATGAAGGGGGGATGAGATGTTCATGTTGTTAATGTCGATGTAGATAGTTTAAGAGTGAAGATGAAATAAGAGTGCATTTATATGAAGATGAATTTATGTCTAACTACTGGATTTGGACTAATCATGGGGAAGAGTCTCCGACAGCGCCTAATACTAGTACACATGTGGAGAATAACATAGGTCCTTCAAGTAGTACTAAAATGTTAGATGTAGATTATTATAACTATTAACACTTTGAGGTGATGAATGATATGATTTTGGATGTTGTTGGGGTTAATTTATCAATCAATGAAGATCAATATGACGATATTGATGGACTTCCAAATGAAGAAGCTCAGAGATTTTATGGTCTTTTGAAAGAGAGAAATAAATCGTTGTTTCAAAGATCTTCAAACTCAAAGTTATCAATGTGTATTAGACTTTTAGGTCTAAACTGTCAATTTCATGTTTCTGATTTAGCTTTACATTTGATGACCAAAATGATGCTAGACGCAACACCTGTTAGAGATCGTTTGCCGCAAAGTTATTACGATGTTAAATCACTACAAGAAATTCCCTCATTTGTGGCCAACTTCATAAATATTTTCTGGCCGAAAAAAACTCTCACAAATTAGTGACCGAAAAAGCCCTCACAAATACAAAAATTCAAATTGGTCTTTAATTGTGGCTAAAAAAACCCTCACAAAAAACTAAAATTTTAGCTGAATTTTGTGGCTGCCTAAGCCCTCACAAAATCTCAACGTTGTCATTTTGTGAGGGCTTAGGCCGCCACAAAATTCAGCTGAAATTTGAGTCTTTTGTGAGGGCTTTTGCAGCCACAAAATCAACCATTTGTGAGGGTAAAGGCCGCCACAAAAGGCAAGCCATTTGTGGCCGCCCAGGCCGCCACAAAGGATTTTGTACTGTTGGCTTTTGTGGCTGCTTTGACCGCCACAAAGGATCAACCATTTTCTATAAATATTCCTCCACTACTCTTATCATTTTTCACTTCTACCTTCTCTCTAAACATTCTTTCTAAATTTTCTCTCCACCTTCTCTCTACAAAAATTATTTCTCCAAGTTTTTTCTTTACTATCTTGAATTTTGGTAAGTTTATATTATATATTATATATTTAATATTTTAATTTTATTTTTGATTTGAAGTTATTTATTTAATTAATATTATTGAATTTTTATTTTGACAGTGGTGATATATTGTGTTTACTTCGAAGAGTTGTTAGCTTTGTGAAAGCTTCAAGTCAAACACTACCCGGCATCAAGTTAGTATTTTATATATTTTAAATATAGATTAGTGAAATATGTGATATTATAAGTATATTTATATTATGTTTAAAATATAGATTAGTAAAATATGTGTTATTATAGATTTATTATAAAAAAAAAATAGAAATTATGTTGTTTACATAATATATGATAAATAAAAATTTGAAACACATGTAAAATTTATTGATTTTAATATAATTATTTTTTTTTAAAAGAATATTATTAAAATTGATGATATTAATATTTTTTGTTAGTTATTAAAAAGAGTTGTAGTTGAGTTCGTACGAAAAATTTATATACTTTAATAGTCTCTATTTTTGTTTATATATATAGGAGTTATTTTATGAAAAATTTCATTAAACATCATTTAAAATTTTATTTCGGCTTATATAACTATAGTCTTGATAATAATTTATTATATGAATACATTATATCTTGTCCTATTTAATTATAGTGTGTTTAATTTTTGGTTTGTAAGACATGATTTATTAATTTTGGAATGTTTTATTTAGTTTGGAAGTAATTACTTTAATTAATATTAATATTATATTTTAATATATAATAGTTATTTTAATTTTTAAATTTAAATTTAAATATTATATTTTAAATTTAATTTTAATTTTAATTAAATTGTAATATTATATTTAAATTTAAATTTTAAATTTATATTGATATTAGTTTATTATATATAATATATTTAATTTAAATATTATATTTTAAATTTAATTTAAATTTAAATTTTAATTAAATTGTAATATTATATTTTAAATTGATATTGATATTAATTTATTATATATAATATCAATTTTTAATATTAATTTTGAATTTAATAAAATTATTATTTTTAATAAAGTGAAACTTTTGTGGTGGCCTAAGCCCTCACAAAAGATTTAAATTTTAATTCGTTTAATCCTTTGTGGCGGTCTAAGCCCTCACAAAAGGAGACATTTTTGTGGCGGCCGGGTCCCCACAAAAGCTTAATTTTGAAATTCTGCTTTAACCTTTGTGGCGGCCTAAACCTTCACAAAAGGAGGACTTTGTGGCAGCCTTTGCCCCTCATAAATGGCAACGAAAATTTCAAATTTTGTGGCCGTTTTGGCCGCCACAAAGTTTTGTGACCACCTTATTTGTGGCTGCCTAAGGCCGCCACAAATGCCTCCTTTATGGCTGCTTCCCCCCCCATTTGTGAGGGCTTTTGGACCTCACAAATTCAATGTATTCTTGTTGTGAATGGTTAGTGTCAAAGTTAGGATTGAGTGTCAAGAGGATTGATTGTTATGTTAAAGGTTGCATGTTGTATTATGACAATGAATTTGGTATAAATGATGTCAATTTAGCTGAATGTAAGTTTTGTCAACAACCAATGTATCACAAAAGGAATAATTCTAGAGTAAGTAGGGGAAAATCAATTCCAAGGAAATCAATATTTTACCTACTTATTGTATCAAGATTTTAGAGAATGTTTGCATCAATACAAATTGTAGGAAAGATGACGTGGCATTATGAGAATAGAAGAAATTCAAATGACTTGCGACTTTCGTCTGATGGTTAAACATGAAAACACTTTGATCAAATGCATCCTGATTTTGCGTCAGATCCATGCAATGTAAGACTTGGGTTATCCTGAGATGGACTTACGCCTTACATACAAGCATCGTCTACTCTTTATTCTTGTTGGCTGATCATTGTTACTCCTTACAATCTTTCTCCTGATATGTGTATGTATAAATCTTATATGTTCTTAATTGTTGTGATACTAGGTCCTTCTAATCATATTTAACTATGGTGTGTTTAATTTTTGGCTTGTATGACATAATTTATTATTTTTGGAATGTTTTATTTGGTTTGGTAGTAATTAATTTAATTAATATTAATATTATATTTTTATATATAATATTTATTTTAATTTTTAAATTTAATTTAAATTTAAATTTAAATATTATATTTTATCTTTAATTTAAATTTAAATATTATATCATATTTTAAATTTAAATTTTTAATTTATATTAATATTAATTTATTATATATAATATCATTTTTTAATATTAATTTTGAATTTAATAAAATTATTTTTTTAATAAAGTCAAAAGTTTGTGGTGCCCTAAGTCTCACAAAATCTTTTTTTTTTTAATCCGTTTCATCCTTTGTGACGGTCTAAGCCTCAAAAAGAAAAAATTTGTGGCGGTCTGAGCCCCACAAAAACTTAATTTTTTAATCAGCTTTAACATTTGTGGCTGCCTAAACCCTTACAAAAGTTGTAATTTGTATGTGTCTAAGCTCTCACAAAAGGAGGAATTTGTGGCAGCATTGGTCCTCACAGATATAACTGTCAAAAAAGCACCCAACTGCTATGCCTCTTTAATTTTTTGTTTATTAAACCCTTAATATTAAGCCCCTATCAAAATAATTTTTCTAAAATCTCGGTCCATTATTTTATGGAGCTTAAAGAGGGGACTCAAGAGGCTTATAGACCCCCAATATTTTGATAATTTTGAGATATTTTCTTAAAAAAATTTTGAAATTTATTTTTTCGAAAAAATATCGAATAAAATATAAAAAAATAATTTTTTTCTCAAAAAAATTTGTGAGAAAAATAAATTAAAAATTCTCGAATAAAAAAAATTGTAAATAAATTTTTATCAAAAAAAATCAAAATTTTTATATTGGTGAAAAAATAAAAAAAATTATTTTTTGAAAAAATAAAAAAAGAATTGTCAAATTTTAAAACGTGAGTTTTTTTTTTTAAAACGTGAGTTTATAATCCACTAAGCCCACAAAATTTTAGGGGGCTTTCTTTCTGGGGGCCTTTTAAACTAACTATAAATTTTTTTTTGCCCCTTCAACATGTGGGCTGGGGCAATAATTAGGGAGTTTGTCAAATTAACAGCTCTATTCACAAATGGTAACGAAAAAAATCAAAATTTGTGGTCGTTTTGTCGCCACAAAGCTTTGTGACTAGCTTATTTATGGTTGTCTAAGGCCGTCACAAATGTCTCTGTTGTGGCTGTTTTTCTTCCTTTGTGAGGGCTTTTGGCTGCCACAAATTCCAACAATTATTGTAGTGATTATTTGCATATTTGATTTATACATTATATTTTTATATCGGACACTCCAAACTTTTTAGTCAAGCTCTGCCACTAAACATATCATTCATACAATTTTGGAGATGTAAACACCAAAAATTAAAATCATAACTAAAACTATTATCTTTAGTTTTGATCCATGTCGAAGATGTTAATTTTATCTTCTGAACATGAAGGGTACAATTGAAATTCTCTTTTTTGAAAATGAAGTTCCGCATTTTCCATAAGGACCACACACAAGTCATCCAAATAGAACTTTTAGCTAATAACCCATTTCCTCACGGAACATAGATACATAAATTGGTGAAAATGTTCTTCTCAAACATTGATAAAACACAAGAAACATCAACCACCGTAAAATTGAATGTGGAGATCCCTCCAATCCTAAAATTGCATTGCCATTTGTTAGGTATGTTTTCCTACAAAAATGTATCAACCAATAACACACACTCATCTACCAATCCTTTTGTTACTCAAACAACTCTCTCCTCCAACCCCAATTCACAACAAGACTCTTCCCCTTTACATCTTAATTAATACTTCGTCCAACCAAAAATAACCGACCAATTTATTAAAAAAAATATCTTAAAATAATTGACTCTTTTAATTTTTGATGCAATTATTTTCAATTGTACCATTTAAATAATATTATTTGTATAATTTTAAATGTAATATCTTTTATTACATATTTATGACAATGATAATACACCAATACATAATAAAGATAATTTGTTAAAAGTAGCATTATTTCTTTCGTTTATACATTGTTGTTAATATGTGTGTAATGATCAAATGACTCAAACCATTTAATCTCATCTCTCTCTTTGCCAACCAAAAATACTCTCAAACAGTCTCATCTTTTTTCTCTATGTCAAGCTCAAATTGAAGTCATCACTCTCTTCACTCTCTCTATCTCTTCTCTAGGGATGTGAATAGGCTAGACTACCATTAGGGGCCTATGGTTTGACTTATGGTCTGGCCTGACATGACCTATTTAATAAAAATGTTAGGTTTAGACTGTTTTTAAAGCCTATTTATTTAAATAGGTCAGACTCATGCTTATAAAAAAACCTATTAGGCCTGACAGACCGACCTATATATATTTTATTATTTATTAATATTATTTTTTATTATTAAATTAATAATACTATTTCCTATTTTAAATTATATCAATTAGACAATCACTCAATAACCATTTCATATTCAATAGTCGTTCCATATTCGGTAGTTGTTCAATTAGTCCATCACTCAGTAGTCATTCCATATTTGTTTAAGAGGTAACAATTGGTGCCTTTGTTTCAGAAAAAAAAAAATATTATTTAAAACTAAAAATTATTTTTTAAGGTTTAAATGATATTTGTTTCAGATTTTAAAAAAAAATTATTTTTTTTAGAAAAATAATTTTTGGTTTAATATGTATAGATATATACATTAATATTGGTATGTGGAGAACATTATGTGGTATGAGTAGAGCATTTAATTGTTTTAATGTGAATAAGACTTTTAAATAGGCTTCCAAGTCATGCCAAACTTTTAAAAATGTCAGATCATGTCGAAAAAAAAAAACTTATAGTAGGTCGTAGGCCAGACTTAAACCTAAAATATAAATCGTAGACTAGGCTTAGATATTTCAAATTATGGTCTAGTCTGATCTATTTCCATCCTTTTTTTTTTTTTTTTACA
>JBBPBR010000005.1:54105341-54125301 GCA_037974775.1 Cicer pinnatifidum | reverse complement strand
AATTTTTTTTGGATTGAAAAATTATTTTGTAATTTATTTTAAATTTTTTTTGAGAAAAATAGAATTAAAAAATTTCTCAATTAAAAAAGTTTCGATTTTTTTCTCAAAAATTTTGTAAAAAAAAAAAATTCTATATTTTCTTAAATTTTGAAAATTTTATAAGAAAAAAATCTTAATTGAAGTTAAATTTTTTTTAAAAAAATTATTAAAATAGTTTTTGAATTAAATTTGATTAACCAAATTAGTTTTAAATATGTGGTTCAATTCATGAACCATTTAAATGATTTGATTTATTGTGGTGTTGTGCGATCCAATTTATAAATATAGTCTAATTAACCATATTTTTACAAACCTCTAATTACAAATTGATATACTTAACTTCTTCGATCGATAATTTATTTATTTAAAATGTTTAACCAATATTCTTAAAGCATTTGTTAATGCAACACCCTTAAATTAAAACTTATTTAAAATGTTTAACCAATATTCTTAAAGCATTTGTTAATGCAACACCCTTAAATTAAACCTCATTGAGGAATTATATTATTGTAAATTATCATGCCATAATCTTTGGTCCCATATATGAGTTGTCGTTTGCCTTGTACATGACCCCCTAAGTGGACTTCTCCAACTTTAGTTACATAGAACTAGGACCTTTCCATCACAAT
This sequence comes from Cicer pinnatifidum, assembly GCA_037974775.1. Classification (NCBI taxonomy): domain Eukaryota; kingdom Viridiplantae; phylum Streptophyta; class Magnoliopsida; order Fabales; family Fabaceae; genus Cicer; species Cicer pinnatifidum. The sequence continues at coordinate 54,124,633 of JBBPBR010000005.1, read as the reverse complement.
AATTACAATTTTAATATTTCAATTTACAAATTAAGTCAATGCTTATACTGCTAACAGTTTTCTTGGGATTGAGTATAAATATGTCCACAACTTTTTTCTTATATCAAAGGGAACATTTTAATTAGCTTTACAAAAGAACAACCCTTTTTTTTCTTCCTTAGGCAAACTTTTTCCAAGTATATTATATATTACATTATACTATGGATTCTTTAGAAGCTTCTTTCCTTGATGGAGAATGGGATTTCTTTCGCAAAATGTTTGCTAATGAGGATCATGAATATTACTCATCACAATTTCTTAGCCAAAATTCACTTTTGCAAGGAGAAAATGATGGATTGAAATCACAATCCACATTTTCCTCTATTGAAGCTTGTGAAAATGAGCCTATGATTTATTCTTTTGATCATGATCATATTTCAAACTCACAATATATTTCTCAAGAGAATAGTTATGGTAGCAATTGTAGTGACATTGATAATACAAACTACTATTTTAGTTATGATGGTAATGTATTAGCAAATAATATTAATACTTTTATATCATCCATGGATTTTTGCGCGGATGATAAATTTTTTGCTTCTTCTGTCACACCCTTTAATGAGATTGTTATGGAAGCGAGTGTTAACATGAATGAAGATGCTGCAAGTGATGATAGATTGGAGAAAAATGATTATAGTACTCAAATTATGCAACTCAAAAGGAAACTTGATACGACAGACGTGGAGGTTCCCATTGAAGAAAAAATTATAAACAACAAAGCAGACAATCAGAAGAAAAAACCCCGTGTTTCAAAAGATGTAAGTTTTATTAATTTGTCTTTAATTTTAATTGATTAATTAACGTTAAAGCTCAAATAATTAACGAGTCTAAGCAAATGACAAACTGTTCAGGAGATTCAGAATTTGAACTCTGACAGGTTGAAACAACCTTTGATAGATTTTATTAATTTCTTGATCGAACTCCAAATTACTAGAATATATTTTCTTTAAGAATCGAGGATTAAAACTATAAAAAAAAAATTAATTAACATTGATGGTGCAAGTTTGTAACAATTTGTGTTTGACAATTATCAGGGGTGCATGAAAAATGCAAGGTGTAAAAAGAACCAAAAACTTGGTAGCAATGAAGAGGAGAGAGAAGAGAGTAATAGAGGATCAATTAATGGACATAGCTCTAGTAGTAACATTTCAGAGGAGGATAATGTTTCTCAAGAAAATAGTGGAGGAACTACTTCAGGATCTAAATCTGCTCTCAATTCAAATGGGAAGACAAGAGCTAGTAGAGGATCAGCAACAGATCCACAAAGCCTATATGCAAGGGTAATCAATTAATCAAACAAAAACACTACCTTTATATTTATCTATTTATTTATTTATTTATTGATTTACTTGTTTTCATTATGACATTACATTTCAACATTTTCAAGTATATTTTAATATAATTTTGCATTAATTGACCTATTAGAAGCATGTTAAGTCTGCAAGTGAGACAAATATGTGTAAGGTTCTTGATTTGTCTAGAATAGAACAAACATGTGCATTTCATATGAAAACAAAAATTAATTTCTGCATATTTATGATACTTATATTTTTATTTTTGAACTTTGCAGAAAAGAAGAGAGAGGATAAATGAGCGACTAAGAATCCTACAGAATCTTGTACCAAATGGAACAAAGGTAATTATTGTGTTATTCTTGTTTTAATATTGGAGTTGGGGGAATTTCATATGCCAAATTCATTGGAGTAATTAATTTGATAGATGATTTTGTATAAATATACAGGTTGATATAAGTACAATGCTTGAAGAGGCAGTAAATTATGTGAAATTTTTGCAGCTTCAAATCAAGGTATATACACAATAGGAGATATTATGGATTGCATAAAATTTAAATAATTGTTTTATAAATAAAATATATATTTATTTGTTAAAAACTATTACTTATCATAACCATTTTTTCATTGTTCTTTTTATGTAGCTTTTGAGCTCTGATGATATGTGGATGTACGCACCACTTGCTTATAATGGACTTGACATTGGACTCAATCTCCATAATCTCAAGAGTTCTCTACCACTATGATCAGCTTCAAAGATTTTTTACTTTGTTTAATTATTGTAATAACAATTAAAGGAAAAACAATTCCTTAGAAAGGGACATTAAAAAGAAAAAACATATAAAATGAAATTAGCAATATATAATATGTATTCTTATTGGCGGATGTGAATAAAATAGCAATATCATGCTCAAAGATATTAATGACTTTTTTTTTCAGTAATCACGTGGGATAGTCTCTTTCTGACTTTTGTGAAAGCAATTAAATGATTAAGCAGCCATCTTTGTTGCTCTAACCTCTGCCTCATGAATTGACCAACGCTAAAAAAATATGTTGACCTTATTAAAGTAGTATATTGTACTTAGACATGACAAGAGGACGAAAGGGAGACGATTATTACTTCGTTCATTCTTGCATTCGACTATTCGGATCTCTGCACCCGATTATTTGAGGAAAATTCACACACGCTCCTATTTTATAGTGAATGTAGAATTTAGGCTTCATCTTTGCCGGTAATGGAGGTTGGGTTTTTTTCACTTACACCCACATCCATTTATATATACATGTTTCATAGTGGGTGTAGAATTTAGGTTCGATCACATAGTTCGGGTTTTCCCGTCCATACCCATATCCATTCATATTATATATATACATATATATATATATATATATATATATATATATATAAATTTAAAAAACATATTTATTATAATTAAATAATTATTATTAGACAATTATGAAATTAAAAATTATTTTCTACAGAAATATTATTATAATTTTTAATATTTAAAAATATTAAGTATATTCAATATATATATATATATATATATAATTTAAAAATTATATTAATATTACTTGTGGGGGTGAATATCACCACCCCAAACCCGTCTACGCTCCAAATTTTAATTTCGGATGAAATTCGTACCAACACTTAATTAAAACGGATTTTTTCACCCAAATCAAACGTATTTAGATGGATACCCGTAGATGCATATTATATTGTCATCCCTAATTGTTGTGCATCAACTATGGATATTTATAAATGTGGATTAGTCATATGTATTAGTGCCAAATTTGCAGATAGAAAGTATGGTATTGTTTCATCGAGCATGGAAACAAGTAGTGAGATAAGAGACTTTGCCAACTTTTAATAAATATATAAATAGTATTAGTTACTTTTTAGTTACTAGCAATAAAATTCACTAAAAAAATCAATGAAATAATAAAAGTAGTTAAAGACAAGAATAACATTGATATGAAGTGATTGTCTTTTTTTAACTAAAAATTTCCCAATTTAAAAATAGCAATTAACTTAATTATATCAACTCCTAGATTAGATATTTTTTAAAACAATCATATTATTCTACCAAAAATAAAAACAAACATATCAACTCCTAGATAACTAGATTTTAGATTTTTTAAAACAAATTGAGCTAATTGTACTATAGCTAGGACAAAATGATCTTTTTGAACTATAAATATAGGTAAAATTACACTTTGCAACAAAATGAAAGATGGATTTTTAATTGATTGTTTGTTAGTATACATTAAAAGAAGAATTTCTAAACAAGTCTTGTATAAATTTAATTATAGATGATTTTTCTTGAAATGCATGAGAGACATTTTGTGTTTTGATTATTAATGTAGTTTATTGAAATAAATATAAATTTTTTTTCTTTTGATTATATATATGTATATATTTATATTGGATGAATTTTTAAAAAATAGTTGGCCACCCCAACTATCCAATCCTGGTTTGTCCCCTGGATGACACGGTAAAGTCAGGAATAGAGCTAAACTGAAGAGGTTGAACATGAGTCAGGCAAAAGGTGTATTGGGGTTAGAATTTTGGCCTGCTATAATAACTTGATTCTTTTTCATTTTTTTTTAAAGTTGTGTTAATTTTTAATTTAAAAATGTCTAACTACAACATTTGCCTTAATCCTTTAAATATGTTTGCCCGACCTTATCTTGAGGCCAACCATTTAGTTACCATATGAATAAATTTGGAAATATTAACGTAACAAAATAATATTATAATAAAATTTAATTGAAATTCAGATTATAAAGACTATCTCGTTTTATCACTTATAATATTATTTATGTTTATGGTAAGATTAATCAAATTTTTTATTATTTAATTAAAATAATTTTTATTACTTTATATCATTATAAATATTTGATGTAATTTTCTCTTTTATTTATTTGATTTTAATTATTCAACTTACAGTGGTGATTTTTTGTGAGAATTCTGATTTTTTTTTTATGGTTGTCCTTTATTTAAAAAAGAAAATTATCACTTCAAACTTTTTTTACGTATAAAAATGTAATTTAATTGAATATATATCCGTATATATAAAAATGATATCCTTATCTAATATTTTTAAATAATAAATAACAATGATGAAATGTTTTTCTTAGAAAACAACATTTTCCAATCTAAATATTTAATTTTGGTAAAAAAATCTAAATATATTAAACTTTAATAAGAGCCAAATTCATAGCCAAGAATCTAGCTAAGCCTTGATACTCCTCATTTTCCAAATTCTGTTCGAGGAGAATCACCACTCTCCACCACCATGTCCTCCGTTGAACAGCCTCTAAAGAAGCGAAAGCTTTACGACTCTTCACCGTCGGACTCCCCACACTCTCCACCGCCGCAGCCGGAAACAACCGCCCCCTTTCCTCAAACCCTACCTCCTCAACCGTTCTCTCAGGACGAGATTCTCGCCAAGCGAAGAAATAAAGACGCAATTCGAAATCTCTACGAATGTCACAAGCGAATTAAACGTTTCCTCTTACAGAAACACGTTCCACCCACACCTGAGCTTGACCAGAACTATCTTGCTCTCATCGCTTCTTCCAGGGGTAACTGCTTTTGTGTTTTCTTGAAGTCTTTTTGTTGCTCAACTATAATTTATTCGTATATCAGTCAACTAGGGTTTTAGGATGTATTTGCATGTCATCGAATCTTCATTTTACTGTAGATGAATTTTACTATCATGTCAAATAGCTGCTATAGCATAGCGGAAATTGAACAAATAGTTATTGATTGGCAATACGCTATTTAGTATAAAGTGTTGCCAAATAGCCGTATTGTAGCGCTACTACACTGTAGTGTAGTGGAATTTCAACTAACTGCTATTTTCTGGGATCTACAATTAGCAACACTTGTTTCTATGGAGATTACTGTAGAATTGAAAACCATTGAGAAATCATTTGCTCCCAGAATTCACCTAGTTTGGTGTTTGTTTGCATCAATATGTAGTTTCTGTAATTAGCTTCTCCGGTTTAGTGTTTGTTTGTTTGGAGTATTGAAAATGAAAAAAATGATCTCTAATATTGTTTGGAATAATATGTGATCGAAATTGAAATAATTTGTGTGTGAATATATCTCTTGATTGAATAGTCTTATTCAGTTATTCTTACTACTTATGCTTGAATTTTTAAATCATTTCATTGCAAATTTTATTTTGAAGTTATATTTCCGGGACATGTCCTGAAGATTGCCAAATCTCTGTGATGTGATTTGCTTGGAGTAGAAGTGTCAATGCAGTTATAGAGAAATCTTTGTTTTCTTTGGGTTACCTAGTGTTTTCGATTGTGGATTGCATAATATAGCAATATGTTAAATTCCACTATTCTACATTGTTATAGCGTTGCTAAAGCCACTATATGACAACACTTGGTACTAAATTGTGTATCGCAGAAAAATAGTGGTTCGATTGCCCACTACCCAGAATAATAGTTGCGTATATAGTCATTAAATGAAAATTGTAAGGTAATGTTAAAACCAGGAGCAGAAACAGAATAGTGAGAGGAGAATTCGATGCAGAATATAACATGTTTCAACCAAACAAACAATAAATCTTCATGCACAGGCAAAATAGAGTGAAGAATCAATATGACAATGACGTTTACAAGGAATAACCGCTAAACACTTAAGTCCTAATCCCCCCAAACACGAATTTGACTGAGATTTAAAATACTCCAATGGCCACCTCCTAATTACTGATTCAGCTAATTTTCAGCTTGATCTCTCCTTTTCCACTAACCTGTGTAGAAATTCAATGTTTGGTTGAATCACTGAGGTCAACTGCAACTTTTCATACTTTTGTTAGTGTCATAAATGGAAAAATAATGCTTCATCGCCAACTGATATATTTACCATCTAGCTTCTCTGTTGTTACCTGCAGTGATGTGATGCGTTTCTTTTACCCATGTTAGCATCTAGGATTTTTGGGTCTCCCCGCTTAAGGTCAAATCAGTTGCAGAAAAAATAAGATATTTAGTTTTCAATATCACCTCAAATAGCCGTATCTGTACATCATGTGGTGTGATTTTGTCACTTGAATAAAAGCTTAATATGCAAACATACTATATTCTATTGCCCATATTGTTGAGGAACTGATAGAATAATTTGCCTTGATTGGAATTGGGATTCTCTTTTGCTCAAAGTAAAAATTTTATAATATGACAGGTTGTATGAGTGTAAAAAGAATTGTGGCCGATTTTATTCCTCGATATGCATGTCACTGTCCAACAGCTTTGGAAGCTGCAACTAAATTGCTTATCAATATGCATAACTGGAGTTTGGCATTGATCAGTAAGGAAGGGGATTCCAGTGGTATTGCATTTGAAACTGCTAAAGCCTGTATTTTCGGCCTGGCTGATATTTGCTGCACTGCTTCTTCTGTAGCACCAACATCAGCTGTAATTAGAGGAATTTGCTCAACAGTTTTCCAAAATGTGCTCACCTTCTTTGTTGCCTCATTTGAGGGAAAGGATGTCTTAAAGATTATTGACAAGAATTTCTTGAATATGCAAGATAGCCCTGAGGTCTTTTCTGAATTAAAAGAAAATATTTTAGATGAAGATGAATCTTCATTGACTAATTTGTTGAAGCTGTGTGTATTATGTCTACTTTGGATATTCTTCTCTTGTCCAAAAGAATTGCTTGCAGCTTGTTTGGAACTCTTTGGCTCCACCACAAAAGATGGAACTTCTAATGAAGGACAGCGTTTTTTGGGCCTGGTGACTAGCATGTTTAATGATGAAGCAGATCACCCTCTGGATAGAGAAAATGATGGTCCTAAATCATGTACTGATTCTATTGGGGAAGGCATCAAAGAGATTGAGGTTGGCGAGAAAATTATCACTGATGAAAACCATATCTCTGATGCTATTCGAAAGAGCTGCTTGCTTATGCTGGTAATACTTCATATTTTTTATCGTCTTAGACACGCACACACAGATATATATATATATATATATTCTTGACTTCAGTGTTGTCAATTGGGGATTGCAGAAATTAGCTGTTTGTTCAAATTCTGCATTGCTATAGTGCTATAACGCTGCAATTGCGGCTATTTGACAACACTTTGTATTAAATAGCGTATTGCGGAGCAATAGCGATTTGTTCAAGTTCCACTATGTTATAGCACTATAACACTGCTATGTCGGTTATTTGACAACACTGATTGACTTTTATGTATTTTATATTTTTTGTCATGCGAGCTTTTTTTTTTTGTAATTACATGCATGGTCTCTTTTTCTATTGTGATGATCTATTCTGAAAGTTATTTTTGCAACTTGGAAGACCATGTTGTTTTTGTAATGTGATCTCTCTCTTGGAAGAATTGCACCTATATGCCCTTGTCTATCGTTTAAACTTTTGATAGCGTAGTCATAAAATAGTTGTGTGCACAATATGATAGAAACTTAAGTTGACTCGAAGGCCTTTCTTGTAAAGCAGAAAACATTTAGTATTGTCATTGTGTGAAAAAGATGCATTGGTATAGCTTTCATAGCTCTGTTGTCGATTGCGGCGGGATAGCGTGCGATCCCGGAATTGCAGTGCGCCAGATGGCCTTGCCGCGTCGCGTCAGGGCTTGAAAACGCCGTCAACAGGTGTGGCGCTCGCAGCCGCCGATCGCACCCTAAACGTGCTGAAGCGTTCCGGTCCGGTATACTGCCTCGCGACTGTGTTTTAGGGTTTTTTTGAATTTTTTTATTTCATCAAGGGTATTTGAGTCTTTTAGCACCCACCGAATCTCTATTATTTTATTCATATAGTAAACCTCTGTTTCTTCTTCTTAGTGATTGCACGACCTTTCTTCTTCCTCCTAAGAAGTCAGAACATGACCTTTCCTCTCAGAACACGACCTTTCTTCTTCTTCGTCTCGTTTCTTCTTCTTCCTCAGAAGTCAGAACACGACCTTTCTTCTTCTCTCAGTTTTCCACTGTTTTGCTCCTCTGTTTTCCACTGTTTTGTTCCTCTGTTTTATTTTCCACTGCTCTAGTTTGATGTTAGATTTTGGTTATGAAATATGAAGTATGATTACCCCTTTATTTTTGCTATTTTTTAGTATTTTTGTATACTGTTTGTATTTTATGTTTAGCTTATATACTGTTTTTTTTTTGTCTTCACAATAGTGGTCATCCCGCTATCCCATTTTCGGGGTTGGGCGCTCCGCGCCGCTATCCAAGACTGAAAACATAGTTTCATAGTCAAGCTTCCAAAAAGATGCATCGGTTATAGCATCCATAATTTGCATCACCTCTTTCATAGTGAAGTTGAATGTTGCCACATCTAGTAATAGGATCACAAGATCTATTAGCAACGGTAATGTGTCTCTTTTTGGATAGTGGGGATTAGGATACCAAATATCATCTCTATCCTAATCTTTGGTCCTTTAAGGTATAAGCATGAATATTAAGAAATAATGTAGTTAGATAAGTTTAAACCCCTTTACCCTAAATTCATTAAGTAAAAGTAAAATTCATTTAATTTATGCTTGTGTTTATTGTAAGGGTATAAAGTAAAAAACATCCTTAATTGTATCTTAGTTAACTAAAAGAACTAAAGTTTTGAGACAAAACTAAAAAGCTTAAAGGACCAAAGATTTGGGACAAGGGAGTATGAACAACACCGTATATACGCTGATGTCAAGTATCCATAAATAATACCAAATTATAGCATCAATGACATTAAGAGAACTCAAGGATGAAAAGGCCACCACAGATATATTGTCTTAACATAGTAGTGAAATGGAAGCAACAACTCATAACTTGAGAAGACTCAAACGTGGAGTCACAAGCTAGAAGTGGCCTGAATCAAACCATGTAGGGAAAACGGGCCAATCTGCACTGGAGGTGCAATGAACAGAGACCGACAAAGTGTTGCTGAAAACTTACAAGAGGAACAAGAACATGAACATGCAGACGTCAAATGAACTATGTAAAAATGAGCTCAAATTGGAGAGTGGGCCTTTCAAATAGAATGAGGAGATGCCAACAAGTCTACGATAGGATGACACTGTTGTGGTTTGTGAGGGGGCATCCAACATCAGTTTGCCGTGAACATCTGGCTTCTGGTCGATTTTGGGGTGGCTAGCATCTTGGTGTGGTTGCCAATGCGAGATCAGCGGAGGGCAGTGTTAACAACCTTGAATAGTGACAGACAATGCCTAATGGAGGCTGAAGATAACCTGCTGTGGTGGGTTATGTCCAAAGAGCAACATTTGGCACAATGAAAGTGCCAAACGCAGAAATGAAGGTAACATGCCTGTGGCTCAAGTTATTGGAAGAGGGAGAGGATGAATGAGAAAGAGAGTCCAAATGTAGATAAGGGGCTCAAGGAGGATGGTGACCTGGAGTTGGAGGGCCCAATTGATCAATGTGGTCTTTCGGCAATTGAAGTGGAAGGAGCAAGTGAGAAGGCAAAGGGCATAACAGAATTGACAGGTGGCAGTCCAAGAGTGGGAGAGATTATGCGAGAATCATGTGGGGAAAGGTAGGGATGTTTCCCTCCAATCCATTGTCCATTTTCAGTATCAATACTACATTTCCATTCTTTGTTTCCAAAGTAGCTCGTTATATTCAACATTTCATTCTATTTGGCTTGGTTCTTATCAGAAGGCAGCAATGAAAACTGCAATGAAGGAAGTGGCCAGGGTTTTTATGCGTAACGAGACCCCAAGATCGGAGGTTGTGATACCATATCAAAAAGTATTCTAAAATATTATTGAATTATGTAAAGAGTACAAGCACTAATCTAAATATATAGAATAAGCTTTAATTGATGGGTTGATTAATGAGCATAATGAAAAATTTGCTAATAAGTAATAACTACATAATATGTGTCTTCAAGGCTATGACAATAATTACATATTTACAACATATAGCATTCGATTGGTAATCCATTATGGTGCAATTTGTTCTTTTGTTATTTTACTTTCTGCTAGGCACAGTTAAGCTTTTTCATTGCTTGGTTGGTATTTTGTTATTAATTTGTCGCAGCAGCATATACATTGTTGGTGATTGGTGAAATAGTTCTGTTGAAAACTTGTACTTTTTACTTTTGTTTTTTAATTCCAAGTTTTATTTCTAATTGCTTATACTGAAGAGATTTTTACATGGCCTTTCTATATACAGGTTCTCAACAAGGACCCCTCACTGTGGAAATGGACTCTTCGTAGATGTAAGAAGTTACTTAACTCGCTCACTAGTGCTTCACTGGAAACTACATCAGTATTGCAAGGAATTCTTGGAATGCTCTCCCAACAGACAGAGTTAGAAGTCTGTCAAGTAGACAGTGATGAAGATAAGTCCGATTCTTCAATTTACATGAATAGTAACTATGTAGTTCCTAGGATCTCCGAGGAACATGAAAGTATTGGTGAAACATCACGGAAAGGTAGCAATTTAAGAGTTCATGTTTGTTTTTCTAGCGATTGTTTTACTGATAATGTTTCTGACAAATAAGTGATAGCTCATTGCTCTGCAGTTTCTCTTGACAATGTTCCTGTATTTAAAGCAGGTTCACATTTTGATAATGGAGGGATCTCAAGGTCTATGGGCATTGAGAAAGGTGAGGAAGGGAATCTGACCCATGTTAGATGTTCCACACCTAGGGACTCAGTAAGCCATCATATGTTCTCACCTGCAGTTAGAACAGTGGTAGACTTTAGGAGTAATTCATTTGAAGGTAGAAATGATTTTCCAAATGTTGAGAAAAATCAAGGATTGAATATAAATTTCAATTCACCTCTGTCAAGGTCCTCTAGTGGAGCTGTCAGCAATGTTTTGGCTTCTCCTAATCATCAATTTATGTCACCAACTATTTTAACCAAAAGTCAAATTGTTTGGTGCTGTGATGGGGATCCTGCTGCTCTAGATATTGTCGCTGCTTCTAAGCAGCTATGGGTAGGGTGTGTAGCACCTGACATGCCTGAAAGCCATATTAGGTTTCAAATTGAGAGGTTTGGTCATATTGAAAGGTTTATTTTCTTCCCAGTGAAAAGTTTTGCTTTGGTCGAGTACAGAAGGATAACTGATGCAATAAAAGCTCGACATTATGCACCTGGAAATTTTCATTGCCGTGTAAAATTCATGGATATAGGACTTGGTACTAGGGGTGCAATGAATGGTGTTGCAGTTGGCTCTAGTTCTCATATTTATGTTGGAAATATTTCCAGTCAATGGGCCAAGGATGAGATCCTTCATGAATCAAGGAAAGCAGTCTATAAGGGTCCTCTCACGGTGATTGATCTTAACTGTGAGTGCGCATTACTCATGGAGTTTGAAACCCCTGAAGAAGCTTCCTCTGTCATGTTGCATCTGAGACAATTCCGAAGAGAAAGAAGTAATTATAACCTGCATTTTGGTCCAGGAACAGCTAATGTGGGAAGTGGGCATGCTTATATGGATGGTGCAAGACCTTTGCCCGCCCCTGCACATCTGGACCTCAAGGTCAACAACTCTGCTGGATCACCTCATGCTCAAACTTTACCTGGGAGCCCTGCTGACAGCAGTCGAACAAGAATGTCTCACTTATCTAACATACTAGCTTCATTGCGCGCAAAGTATAATACTAATCAAAACATAGGTCTTCATGATAATTATATGACTGGAAATAGTTGCACTTCTTCCATGCGTGAGGAAGATGCCGTGCCATCCAGCACTCTGTGGATCACTATTCCTCACAGTAGCTCCCAGTTTCTTACAGAAGATGAGCTAATGAGTATTTGCAATCTTGCTATTGGAAACTCTGGCTCCATTGCACGGTTGACACGAGCAAATATGCACATCGGATGTGGTTGGTTTGTTGAATGTAGTAATGTAGACGGTGCAGTTTCTGTTTTAAAGAATCTTCGTGGTTGTCCAGGATTGTTCTTCCAAATAGAATTCAGGTTACACAAGATTAATTTTTTTCGTGTCATATACAAAGCATATCAATATATTTGATGATTTAAGTGTGTGGTTCATGTTTTTTTATTTTGTTGTTTGAAAGCATATGCCTTGAACTCCTATGGCTTCTCACTCTCCCCCAAGTCCTAATGAAAGGCACCAGAACCAAATGCATGCAAGCCGTCCTCATTTTCTTAAATGTTCTTGAAATATTTTATCCAACAATAAAATTTCATAAATTAGGGTGGATGATCTTTTTCCCAGCACTTATATAGAAGAAAAGTTGAAATGATCTGGAAATAATTGTGAGTTCTATAACTAATAACAACTCTCATAAGTTGAAATCAAGTTCTGCACACCAGTTTTTTCAGAATCTTTCCTATCTAACTTCTCCACAATTACCTATAAACTTGTAAGGGTTTGTTCATGAGTTGGAAACTAAATACCTATTTCAGTTGAAAAGCTTCTATAAGCTAGAACCTAATTCAAATTGAGCCCTAATATATGCATTCCAATAATGTTCTCTGCTGATGTAAATTATTTATGTTTTACTCCACTGTTAGTTGATCTTGAAGTCTTTATCCATGTATGGCAAATGATTCTTATTTCTTCCAACAGCTTTTAAATTGTTTTATAACAAGTCTTTTGGACCACTAGTAGTATTTGCTAATTTGTTTAGTTCTTGTTCTATCTTTACACAGCAAATCTGGAAATCAGAATGCTATACCATTTTCAATTAAACCTGAGAACCATGCTATGGAGCTTGTATCCCCCAGGATAAATGCTGAGAATCATAGCAGTGGAGTACATGGTGCACCTCTGTCTCAGTCAAACTGGCACTTCCCTGAATCCAGGGAGATAGCAGAAATTGGAGGAAGGAAACCTGATGGTTATGATAATTTATCAGTGGATCCTCATCAAGGAGGTAATATTCTAGGGTTGATTTGAGCCAAAATTCGATCTATGCATTTGTTTCTGCTTTTGCAGGCCTGTAAGTACAGCTTTTTTGTGTCATAGAATTATGGGTTAAATAATTAAATTGGTTGAAAATTCAATTTCTGGTTTTTAATTGTGTCTGTCTCTGAAATGGACTTCATTCTGCACCAGGAAATGTTCCACATGTGTACTCTGGAACACATGGACCTTCAATTCCACCACCACAACAAATTCAGTCATCTCCTTTCACGCGACCTGTTTATGTTCCTCCAAATGGGCCATGGGATCCTCGTGGAATAAATAATCAGTTACCTGTCAACCAATTCCAGACAGGAGTAATGTCAAATAATTTTCATGGCAGTCCTTTTATACCTGCTTCAGCGACTCCACTTGCTCAGATACCTCCATCAATTGCACCACCACCTTTATCATCTTTGCCACCTCCTCAGCCTGAAATGCCACCTCCTCATCCGCGTCCTCCTTCTCCGCCTCCTCTCCCCCAGACTCAGCCACCCTTGGTTCCTCCACCACCTGGTTCTCCTCCTCCTCCACCTCCCCCACCACTGCCTGTCCAAGAACCAGTCAATATGGAGTGTTCAGGGCAACCTCTGCAGTATCAGTGGCAGGGAAATCTATGTAAAAGTGGAGTTAGCTACTGTACAATTTATGCATGCAGAGCAGATTCAAATATTTGCGGATACTTGAATGCCATACCTGAGCCTGCTGAGTAAGAAATAATCTTTTATTTCCTTACTGCTCAGAATGTTATTTTCTTCAAAAATATGCTGTTTTAAATTGTTTCTTTTTCTCCTGCAGATGGCCCACCAAATTAGACATGACTAAACGCACAGATTTTCGACATGTGCAATCAACATTCGCTGCTACTCCAACTCATAGAGTGAGTTTCAGATATCCTTTGGGGCTGTTCCCCACCTTCTAAAACATCTCATGCTCACTATATCATAAACTGTGTACCTAATTTTCTGTTAATGGATGTTTTATCTGCGGCTACTACTTTAGATGGGCATCCTCAGTGTACGATCTTAGGTTTATGTAGCTCAGTATTAAAAGAGTCTGTTTAATCGAGCTCATGTAGTCCCTTCTACTTCCTATGATTCTTATCGTTCCCCTTGTAACTAACCTAAATTCCCCTTAGTTAACTGACAACTTCAGTTAGATAGCTTCCGATCAGCATATAGACCAATCTTTAAATAGATTGCAGCTCATTGTAATTCTATAGCAATTGAAGCTCGTTTCAGAAAATAGAACTTTTCAGATCTGTTATCTAGTTTAGATTTCTATTATGGTATCAGAAGAACATGGTGATTCAGTGACCTTCACGCGGATTTTGTCATCGCATACTGTAGCTCCGCCACCTCCAACTCATATAGTACCGTCTTCCTCAATGAATGTTAAGACCTTCTTGGCTATTTTTGAGAAATTGGATTTAGAGAACTACTTTTTGTGGTGTCAACTGGTAGAACCAATAACCAAAGATTCAAAAAAAGATTCAAAGCTCATAAACTTCACCATTATGTGGTTGAAGATGCCTTCGCCATTCGAGTGTCTCCTGAATTCGAATCTTGGGAGCAACAAAATCAGTTGCTTCTCTCATGGCTCCAATCCATGATCTCTCATGAAACATAATTGTATATACTTCCCTGCCATTTCGTGAGTCTGACTTTATTTTGTTGACTTTTGATGCAGAGGGAAGTGTGCCGTTTAGTCCCATCTTCCACAAGTGACGACAGAAGGGTATGTTTTCTTTGCATCATTTATTTTTTATTTCAAGATGGTATTCTCTTAGAACTCTGCAATGAATCTGATTGAAGATTTAGTTTACCTGTTCAGTATGGTATTATTATTATTACTATTACTATTATTAATATTATTATTATTATTTTAACTAAAAGATGATATTCATTAATTCAAATTGTAGAATACATTGATATAATACAAAAAGACGACTCTGCGAACAAACTCATAACACCCAAGTTAATAGCATAAAACAGTAACATGTCTACAAATATGGCAAAATTTAGGTGTCTGAAATATCTATGCCTTTGGATCTGTAACGTTGACAATGCTAAAGTAATTGATTGAAATCTGTAATCTATCAAAACAACTTTGTCAATCTGAACCAAAACGAACACCACATCAAAACGGGAAAAAGCGCCGCACAAAGATAGGAAAATTCAAAAGCGTCACACTCAGATGACGAAATCACAATAAAAGATACGAAAGAAAAACTAAATTTGTGTAGAAGCCACTTATTTAAAAGGGAAAAAAAAAGATTTGGAGGGATGATTCTAGACTAAAAAATGGTCTTTAATCACCCCTCTCTAATGGTGAAAGAAGAAAGGAATCTAGGGTTAGGGTTTGGGGGAGGCGGCTACTTATTTATTGAGACTTCTGAAACCTGCTAAATTATCTTACAATATGTTGAAATTCCTTCGAGAGATGTTGGCATAAGTTTTTGCTGAAGCCTGTCCTGAGCAACAAATGGGAAACTAATTGTTAACTGCTGGCTGAGATATACTTAATATTTTCCCAATTTAGTATATTAAACAAAACAAATCCCATCTCTTGGTCCCTTTTTAAAGGATTTGGTTCTTTTTAAGTGATGTATTTTAGAAAGTAGAGGGTAGAGCAAGATATAGAGTAGATTTTAACAACTCTATTGTTTGTTTACTCGAACATGTGTTTAATAGTATTGATTTTCCAATTAGTGGAGCAATTGATTTTCCAATTGACCCTGTGTCTGTCTTACCAGTTTCAGGATTTCATATCATACTTAAAACAGAGGGATTGTGCTGGAGTTATTAAAATCCCAGCTTCAAAATCCATATGGGCAAGGTTGCTATTCATACTTCCTCATTCACTTGAAACATGTTCGTTGCTTTCTATTGCACCCAATCCATCTGATTGCCTAATTGCTTTGGTTCTACCCAAAGAAACAAACTTTGAGTGGATATGATAATTGTCTTTAATCATAGGGTAAGATCATTAGCAACGCGACTGTTCTGTAAGTCTATTATGCTTTATACTTGAGATTAAGGATTCTTTTCAGGTTGAAGCAAATGCATAAACTGTTGGATTTGGTTTTAGAGTTCTCGACAGACCAGTTTGACCCATCTTGATTGGCACACTGGATTGCAGGCTGGGTGAGTTGGTTCACTACAGGTTGAGGGTCCAGTGAGCCAAAAGTATATCAACTCAGCTGGACCCACCCCAAGGTGAGAGTGTGTTGGCTACCTATTTTTTCGAAATTAAATATTGAAAATAACAAAATTGAAAAATGATTTTTTTTTCTATTTTCGTTTAAAAAACAAACAAAAAGGTAGGAGTGTTCACGGTATAGGTCAATCCGATCATTCTGATGATCCAATCCAATCTGAAGTGTTTGGTTTAGGTTTTTTAGTTTGAATTAATCCTGAACCAACCCGGCCAAACACAAAGTGGTTTGGTACAGGTAACAAGTTTATGTTTTCAAATTTGTGAACCTGATCTGATGAAAGAAAATTCTGAATGTTATTTCTGTAGATGCAGTTAAAGACTTTTTTATATGTGAAATCTAGAAGTGTTATCAAAATGTTGGAACTTTCATAGAATAAAATACAATTTTTTATTTTTAAATTTTAAAAATATTGTGGCTCATAACCCAATAACCCAACTTGACAACCCACTCATCTTCAGGTTGAGTTTGTTTGAGTTTGACAGCGAAGTTACAGATTTTGTATCCAATCTAAATCAATAAATTTTGATCGGATTGGGTAATATATTCGGCTAAAGTTGATCCATTCCTGATGTGTGTACCCTACAAAAAGGTTAATGAATTCTGAAATGAAAAACAAAAATAAAGTAAATGAAAAATGACAAATAACTAAACTATGTGGATTGGGCTGGCTTGACTCTGGGGTAACTAACCTCAACCCACATGTTTAGTGGTTGGCTGACGATGACCTAAGCAAAACATTATTCCTTTTGAAATTGATATTATGGATTTTTAGTTTTTGGGGTAGTATGGTATTCGTAGTGGGTGAGAAAATCACTTTGTTGATTGATGATTGAATATGCTACCAAGGAACTTTTATAGTATGCGTGCCCGGAGATGCAAGTATGCTGGAAGAAAGTATGAGCTTAATGCAAATAGCTAAAAATTTATTCTGCTTTATAAAATTCTAAAATGAATCAATAAGCATGAGAGGTGGTGTCATTATAGTTCTTAAATGTATTGAGATTGTAAAAACATCCTCGAGTGTCTTTTACTAGTAATTTATAGACTAAATTAACTAGAGAAGGACACAATCAAGTATCACACTAACTAGTGAAATACGTATTTGTAGACCAAAGAGTGATCTAGAAAAGACACATTTAAAGATGATTTTTTAATTTTGATCTATTTAAAGACTAATGACACCGCTCTAATTATTGGGTGTGCATATGGTGTTCTTGAGGTAGGTTCAATGATGTTTAAGATGCATTTGATTTGCAAAATGGTAAGGCTTTGACAATTCAAAATTAGTTGTTTCTTGTTTTTGATTTAAAAATATGGTAATGAGTCTGGACAAAACAAGAGCCAATACAAAAACTCAATCTTGTCCACCAAAAACTGTATGCTCCAAATATTATTATTTTTATTTGCTACTTAACAAATAATTGTTCTCTGACATTTTACTAGAAATCTAAATAATCCATTAAAAAATACTATCACATAGATTATAAGTGAAATTTTCCATGTATTTATAATGATTTTATATATTATGAGATCCATCAGGATTATCATCATGCAAATGAATGTATAAGATGTTAATCTTCATATATTTTAAAGATATCAAGTGATTAAATTTTACAGGTATGATTTGTAAAATTCGAGCTTTTACTCTAACGATGAATTTTGTATTATAGATATCTAATACAAATTCATTAACCGATATATAATATCTAAGTATTAAACAAGTTGTGTTTTTTTATGGATCAGCCCTAATCCTCCCTAGGATTTTTTTGGGTCGAACTCCCTATGGTTTTATTATTCTAAAAAAGAAAACTTGACTGATTGAAATGAAGGCCAAGCCCAATCATCAAATTTCCTCTTCCGTACCTCTGTTTTGGAAAGTAGGCAACCATGGCTGTACCCAATAAAAAAAAAGGTTCTTTTATAATATATAAAAAAAAAAGCTGTTTCTTTAAATAAACAAACGATTAAGTTTACATTTAGCCAGAAAATTAGAAGGCACAGCCACAACACAGGTAGAAGAAAGACAGCATGAAGACCAAGACAATGGTCTCAAACGCGAACATAATTTTAAAAATCACATAATGCCACTTCCTCTTAAATGGAGACAAAAATTTCTTCCACCTCAGCCTTTCCTTTATTAGGCTCTTGAAGAACCATTTCTTTATACCTGTCATGCACCTGCACCCTCTCTATAATCTAATAATTTATGTGTTGTCTTATTCTTCAGTTTCCTGGATTTTTCTTGGAGTCTCACATTTGAAAATGAATTCAGTTATATAGTGGAAGTAGAGCCTCACATGTTAAAATAAATTTACATATAAAAAAATGAATTCAGTTTTCTAAGTTCTTTTAATGCGGTTGATTCTTAGATCAATATTGCATTCTAATTCTATGAACTTAGCAAAAGATGCCTTGCAAAGTACAGACAAAGAATATGTTGAAATTCATAATACTAACGAATGAGTAACCGTTGTTGGTGTTAAGATTTGACTCGAAAGGTCTACTAGCATTTCACAATGTCTGGAATCTACCGAAAGCTCAGCCAAATTAATTTAACTATTGGTTTTGATATTCCATTCAATATCTTTTTTTTTTTTTTTACAAGAACGTGGACCTCATCTGATTCTTACTTTCTAATTAAATTTTCTAAAATAAAATATAATTTCAATCAATTAAATTGTGTTTTTAAATTATATTTATTAATTTTAAATGTCACATGGACTTAAAATAAACATAAAATAACTCTTTCAGTGTGTCACATCAACAGATTTTCATGAGCAAAGTTAAATGACATCAAAAAGGGTGAATGTAATACTACATTATAGGGATAAAGTTTAAAGTTTTTATTTTACAATGATTAAAATCATATTCCGTCT
>JBBPBR010000005.1:54080112-54093006 GCA_037974775.1 Cicer pinnatifidum | reverse complement strand
AAAAAAAAAAAAAAAAAAAAAAAAAAAAAAAAAAAAAAAAAAAAAAAAAAAAAAAAAAAAAAAAAAAAAAAAAAAAAAAAAAAAAAAAAAATGCTCTCGTTGAGAGTTGAACTCAAGACCTCCCGCTTACTAAACGGGTGCTCTAACCAACTGAGCTACGAGAGCTCGTTGATATATTTTAATAATTATGATATATGATTTGTCAACACCGTCCTCATATTTCATTTTATTTAAAAAACTCACATTTTACCTTTTAAAATTTATTTTCAAAAAATTTGAACTAAATATCTAATATCAAGTGGAATAATAACAATTATGATCTAATAAGAAAAATATTTTGGAAGCCATTTAAAACAAAAAACTTTTATCCCTTTCAATTTGTTCTTTACATGATTACAATGTAAAAACAAACAAATTTATTTATGAATAAACAGAACTATAATGTATGCCCAAATCTTACATTATATGGTAATGTTTAAGGGCTCAATCCTCTTAGCTATAAAGTATTACAAGAAACAATATTCACCATAATATATAATCTTAGATATGTATCATATGAGCATACTCTATATAACATCTTTGCATCCAATCTTGTGGTTGAAACTTGAACTACAAAAATTATTGGAGCATCAATGTTGAATTTGAAACACTTTATATAATCACTTCATGGCAAGATCCCAATTGCATAGGGACTTAACTTTGAGCTTCTTTAAGTTACTTAGACACATGTGGCTAGATACTTATTTGTTGTTAATGCAATTCTGCAACATAAAAAAACCCACAAAGATAGTAAGGAAAAATTATGATGAGAGAGAGAGAGATGCCGGCATTAAATTTTTTTAAGTCAAATAATGTACATATCTATCAATTTATGTGTTACTATTTTTTTTTTTTATGTAAATAAGTAAAAAAATATGCACACAATTAGGTCTTTAGTTGAACTAAATTTTATCCAAATATTTATGTGTGTTGTCATATTAATTCAGAAATTAGAGAAAAACAAAGGGTGAAGATAATATAAATGTGATCTAATAATTTAAAATCATATATTGATTTTTCTCAATAATAAAGACATGAAAAACAATAATATATAAGAGTATAAGTGAATCGATTTTTCAAAAGCCCTGATTGGATTACCATTTGAGCGTAATAATCAAATGAGCAGAGATCATATTCTTTTCACCAATGAAATTCCAGAAGGGTCACCCCCCCATTCTTCCAACACAACCAAGACGTTCCCAGTTGGATTCAACCATGAGCGAGGAATATGATACCTATTCAAACACAAAAATGAAATAGTCTCTCATCATCTACAATTACTTACATCATTATTTTAAAGTAAATTTGTATATATATATATATATATATATGAAATCTTACCATCTTTGTGTGGGATTACCACAATTTGTCCTACATTTTGTATTAGTAAATGTTCCAGCATAATCACAATCACCACAACTACCATGTGCTATATATCCAGGCCAATGACGACCAATGCTTTGATCATTTACCCATATTTCACCTTTTCCCATGCTACTCATATCCAGACCCAATGGATCATTGCCACCCGGTGCACTAAAGGTTGCCTAACAAGATTGAACACCAATTTGTTACATTCCAACAAAAAAAAGTGATCTGGTCATCTATAACATTGTAACATTCCAACAAAAAACATTCTTACCTTATACCATGTCAAAGGTTGGTTTTTAGCCAATAATGATCCTTGTGTCCAGTCAACAGAGGAACCACCAGTTATGGTATGAAGGCTCAATGATTCACCTTTCAATCCAACCTGCCCAATAACATTAAAATTTGCCTCAACAATTTTACCAACAAATGTGTATTTTTTACCAAAAATTCTTACTATGTTGCTAAAATCCAATGAAATATACAATATATCAAACCTTGTAAGACCATTTCTGCCAAGACAAGTCTCGAGTCCCTTCATTTAGACCCTTCAATGTTACTGGCCCTAACACCCCAACATTCCATGTTTCAAAGTGCAAGCCCACATTCTGATCGATATTAATTCAAATATAGAAAAAAAATATTACTTATCAGCAAATTGAAATTATCACCTAAAACATAGATATTTAAAAGAAAAAAAAAAATACTAACCGGGAGACCAACAGCAACACTAAGTAAAGAAATCTTGTTATTTCCAACAGTTAGGTTCACACTGTTACTAAATGTTAACTTAGGATTATCCAATACCCCGTATACAGTTCCTGCATTCATAATTCATGTCAATGAATGTTAATTTAGAGTATATATAAATTGAGTTTAACGATCATATATTATCAGAATCAAAATAATCACATAAAGGTGAATTGAGGTAGCAGAGTAGTGAGTGTAAAAAATTTTTACACTGACAGTGCATACTCTTTAATTCCATATAAAATTTGAATTAGTTATGGAAAAAGTGCTAAGAAAAAGTGGCATACTGACCTGAAAGTTGACCATTAACAAACACATGTAGAACATGTCCTGCTGACATTACATTAAGAAAAGGATACTGGCCATTCTTTAAAAAATCTTCATTAGGACTAATGTTGACACTAAACATAGAGAAATGATAAAGTTAGTATCAAGACTCTAGAATTAACATTCCAATTATTTAATGTCTTTAAGAAGTTTGGTAAGTTGAAAAAATCTTACTCTGTCAAGTACCACAAATAATCTGAAGAATCTCTAGTAACATTAATCTGCTCCCAAAGTGCTTCTGCTGTGATAGAATCATCTTCACTAGAGAAGGCAGGTTCTTCAATATATGATTGCCAATCAAATGTACTGTTTGTAGAAATCATTGTTTTCTGGGAGCTCTTTGCACCAACCTGCATGACATTGGTAAACTCTATAGCACCGATATTGAGTGTATAATATGTGTTGATGTCTAACACCAACACGATACTTACATTCAGTGTTAGTATATAAATGATTTAAACATTTATAGCTTTACTAATAAAGAAACAAAACAAAACTTATTGAACAGTTATTCAGTGGACTTGTGTTACCTTTGCAGTGTTGAAAACATCAGTTTTGCAATCAGGAAGAATGCTGACGGACCAAGGTGGTAGGTTGTATTTTCCATTACCAAATGTAACCGTTGCTGCAGACTTTGTGTCATAATTTGCAAGAAATGCAGCACATACACTTGTTCCTGTGTTGTACACATGTGCCTACAATTACATTAACAAAAGGAATCAAATGAATCTTCAAAACAATAGCTATTTTGTGCCTTAATTAGTTTTATGATGAACTAGATCATATAGATTTTACCTCAAGTTTATTTCCAAGGGATGTAATTGTAGGATCCACAGACACCAAAGCTGGCTCACATTGCTTTATTGCTTTATGTAGGTCTCTCAAATGGCTCCATTTGGGTTCATTTGTAAGTCCTGATATTGTTATTAGATATAATTGAAGTTAGTTACATGTAGTTATAAACATGTAATATTAATTACAAGTTAGTTATGATTTGTTAATCACTATATAAAGTGTATGTATCATATTTTCATTGTAATCATCTTTTTGTATTGAATCAATTTTAAATAATTCCATTTTTCTTTAAATTATTTGTATCATTGTTGCACTCTACCGAACTTCTTAACATGGTATCAGCATCACGACATTCTCCTTTAAAAAATGATGGTACATACGAACAAATCTAGAGTGCATTTGTACATTAAGTTTTGAAATACTTTAAATGATTGTAATTGTCACCATTAAAAGTTTGAAAACAATTTAAACCTTACTACATACCATATTCATCAATAGGAGCATCATAGTCATAGCTTGTGGCAATGAAAAGGCCACTAGATGTCCGACCAAAATTTGTTCCTCCATGGTACTGCACTCAAATATAAGACAATTGACTCAAACCAAAGTTTCAAAAACATAAAATTGTATAGTGAAAACTGAGAATTATTCACATAGGATTAATCATAAATGCAAATAAGCCCTAATATCAACATACCATATAGTAGTTAACAAAGGAGCCACGATTTTGTATGAATCTAGCAACTGAATACGCCAAATCTTCTACTGGTCTATAACATATAGCATTACCAAAATCAGTGTACCTACAAAATAGAAAACACAAAACTTTAAATATATTTTTTATCAAGACAAAAAGCACAAAATCAGTTTTTTTTTTTTTTTACAAAACTAAATATATGACCTCAAGTAAAATATTTCCAACCTTAAATTAACATTAGCATTTGTATGAATATGACTTACCATCCAGACCAATTCTCAGTCCACATTTTGGGTTTATAGTTCTTGTTGGGAGTAAAGTTTTCACAATAATATCCATTGCAAGTGTCAATCTACAACATAGTTAGTAAGTACATATCAAACAAAGAATGATGAAAGGGATAATAAATTGATATTAATTTTACTCTTTCATCCTTCAACTTTGTACCTCTTCTCAACACTAATTCACTAAACACACGTAAAAGTAAATATTATAATAGTTTTATGATAAATAAAAGGAAGAATAGCTTACAACAGGATCAGGGGCATCTTCTTGCTTGCACATGTCCCAGGGCACACCAGTATCTAGAGCTACAGCCATTTGAGCAGCCCAATTTGTGTAGGCCTTTCCAGGTGCACCAATATTCCATTCCACTGGTCCATACTCATTCTCAATCTGTCAATTCAAATGGATCTTTCAATTTCATCACTATATTAAATTCAACATCACAATTATTGTAATTGGCTACAACATAAACATTATTAAAAAAAATCACCAAAAATAAGACAACATATTAAACATTAGTATTTCTTTATTTACCTGAGACATTATAATTGGACCACCCTGATTTTGAAACAAATTCTCTGCTTTCATTATGCTCACAATCTTAGTAGTGAATTTTTGCATTGCCGCCTAACATATATACATCATGCCAAAAATTTGAATGGTTAACTAAATAAAAAAGAATTGTAATAAACTATTTATAAATAAATCACTTGAAATAGTAATGCTTCAAATTGAAACTCTTACCTTGAATGGCTCGTTGTCTGTTCTGAAAGAAATACCTGGAACATACTTGAGCCAAACAGGGAATCCTCTGAACATAAACAAAAGTAATGTTTTATTTTATATGAATTTTAATTTTCTCAATAAATGTCAATAAAATAATTACCCAAAGTTCCATTCAGCACAAACGTAGGGACCAATACGCAAGTGAACATAAAGGCCAGCTTGTTGTGCTAGTTTGATAAACTTTACCAAGTCAAACCTATCTTCGAAGTAATACTGAAAATTTTCAAAACATTATATAACACGTAAATTAGTGAAAATTAAAAAAATATAAAAAAAAAAAAAAAAAAAACAACAACAACAGGGTTTAGAAACTGAAGAAACACTAGTCATAAAAAAAATTAATTCTCCCTTGAAAATAAAGTATCATTGATTACTTTTCCAGGAGAAGGCTCGTGTCCATTCCAAAATACATAGGTTTGAATAACATCAAGGCCTCCATCTTTGGCCTTTTGAAATAAGTCTGGCCACATCTGCATTAAAAAACATATTTGATGAGACTTTTTCTTTCTTTATTTGCCAAATTTTAAATAAGCAAAATTTAAAATCTCAATTTTTTAAACAAACTCGTGTAATTCTTAAAAGTATTGATTGCAGTAATTTAAAGAACATATACATTCGATCAATGTTTTAATTTTAAAAAATTAAACAAGAGAAAATTTAAAAGAGATACATATTAAAATTCTTGAAATTAAACACGAAATTCTCTTAATTCAGATCATAAAATTATATTATTATTTTGTTGTTTATATGATTGATAACAAAATTAATAATAACATTAAAAAAAAAAATTTAACTACAAATGATTAAAATGGAGTTATAACTAAAAATAATTTATCATTATAAAGTTTATGAATATAAATAATTAACTTGTTAAAAATATTAAATGATTAATTTAATATTTTCATGTAACTTAAAGAACTCTAGAATGAATTTTGCATTTTTTTTAGTTTGGACCATCAATATAATCTAAGATGTCATGAGAAGAATATATGATGCATTGATAAAGATATGAGATACATATTTTTGTAAAATAATTATGGTTTTCGTACATTAATATAAATTTATACATAAAAAATAAATCTTATGTAAACGTGATTAGATTGTATAAAATATAGAAACCACAAAATAATATAATATATAACAAAAAAAAATGTTTTCTAGTTTACTACATTACAAATTAAAAAGAAATATGGAAAAACGAAAAACTTAAGATAGGAAGAAGATATTTAGTTACATAATTGAAAATAGAGAAAGGGATATGACAAATTTTAAGACAAATTTTATTTTTCTGTAAACAAAAATTTAGATCTTAAAATATGGAAACAACTCTGATCACATGCATGTTGGGTGGAGTGGAGTGAGTGTACCTCGGGTGTGCTTCTTGGATAGTGAATGGAACCAGATATCAAAATTCTTCTCTGCCCATCAATCACAATGGTTTTGTGATCATAACTCACTGAGGCTGTAACAGCACAAACCCACAAACACAATAATAACATCAACCCAAGCATGTTAAACTCTGTTCTCATTGTTAAACTCTTGAATAGTTCAACAATGTTTGTGTGTTTTTGTTGGCTTCATTTATGTTTGATAGTTTGAAATTTATAGGAGAAAAAAGTGAATGGAGGGGAGAAGGAGAAAAAGGCTTGTAGTTTTTTGTTTGTGGACAGTTGTTAGTTTAATTGTTGTTTTGAGAGATAGAATGTTTTGTTACAAGGTGAGGTGTGTGGTTTGATGGTTAAGTTGAATGCAAATGTAAATGTAAAGTGCTTTATATAGTTTTAGAGAACGATAGACAGAGAAGAGGGAAGTATCACTATGTGACCCGTTTCTTTTCTTTTCTTTTATTTATTCATCTCATTCCAAACAAACGAAACTACTAATCTTTTATTTTTATTTATAACAAAATTTAGATTAGTGGAGAATGTATTGTCACCAAAAATGTATGGCCATCTTTTTTAGAATTTTAGATTTAAACTCAAATTACAATGAGTGTCGGTGCTCCTTAGCTTTCTACTATAAGATTATGTTATAATTTAAATTGTAATTAAAAAGAAGCAACTTTTGCATCACATATAGTAGACCAGTTGACAAAATTACATTTTTTATATGAATATATAAATTCACTTTGATAATTTTGTAATTCTCAATAAAAATAATAGGTAAAATGATTCTTTCAGATCAAGTCCTAATTGTTACCTTTCTTATATGATTTGATGTGGAGCCTTTTGGTTCTCTTGTCGAATATATTAAACATTTTATCAACATTTTTTAATTTAACATTTGCTAAACATTGATTTTGCTTTTTTGATATAAGTACTCAAATCTATTATAAAGATTTTATCCAATTAGATATGTATATAATTTGTAAACAAAATAATAGACTATTCCACCGATATAAAGGAACAAAACTTTTTCTTCTACAGTTAAATTTGTCACTTTTCTATTGAAAATTACATCATTATTCTCCAACCAAATACTCAAAGTAACTAATTAAATTAAATGGGAAAAATTGTTAGCATTTTTATCTTTAACTCAGTTTGTGAAAGTAAAAAAATTATCCAAGACCTCACTGTTCTAGTTCATGGGCTGCCATCATTTTTGTTACCTTAGCACAGAAGCAAATCAAGTGATCATGAGTTTCAAATTCCTCAAAACAGAAAAAACATGATTGTTAATGAATATATCCAATTACTCCAATATGTCATATTTTGACGACGTGGAATATTTCCTTGAAGCAACTTTCATCCAAACACTCTCCACCATAAGGAAATAGTCTCATATCTATACTCAGCTAACTCATGCCAAATATTACGTTTAATTCGCTTGCGCACCTCCACTTGCTAAACAACACTAAATTAAACAATTCCAATCATTTGCATTGTTATATTTTTTTATTATTATTTTCACTTATATATTTTAAGTTTAATTGTTATATCCATTAGTAAAGAGTCATATCACTTTAATAATTTAAAAGCCATAATTAATTTGTAGTATAAAAACTTTGTATGCGAATAAATTGAATTCATATTTTTTTCCGATAGTGACAATGTTATGTTATTTTCTATAAGATTTTATTGTATGAGTGTGTAAAAAGTTGTAGTATAGTCTTCAAACTCTTGTATCCATTACAAAGTAAAGAATCTTATTTATAGTTTAACTTACATTGAGCCCAATTTATTATGGTTTTTTTATTAAAAAATTATTTACTTAAATATTTATTAGAATTTAGTACTACAAATATTTTAATAGTAATTTTCTATAATTTAATTATTTACGTGAACATTATTATAGTATTTTTTAAAATTAATCAAATTAAAAATTTTGGTATATTTAATTATTTATTCAATTTTAACAATAGTAATTAAATAAATTAATTTTATAATTGAAAATAAAATTTTAATTTTAATTAAAATTATAACAAAAAAATTATTTTAAAATAAATTTAAAAGATAAAATTTTAAAATGTAGTAAAACTAAATTTAAAATAAAATTAAATTCATTCATAAATGCATATCATTTAACTGTTAACAATTTAATTTGATAATATTAAAATATATTAATTTTTAAATATGTCATAAAAATACTTTTAATTTATTTAACTAATTCATAAATCATTAATAATAATAATAATAATAATTAAAAAAAAAAAAAAAAATAGCAGTACTTTGTCAAAGTTTTCTTAAAAAAAAGTAGAGAACGCTTCATCGATTAGCGATCTTTCAACGCACGCGTTTAAAGGGAGAGCTCTCGCACGTGCTTGTGGGTTTGGAAATTGGTACAGTCAGTATTAAGTAATCCTTATTTACACACGTGTCATCTCCACAGCCCAAGACTTCGATACACATGTAAAAATTGTTTATCTCTCTCCATCCAGTATATATATTTTCGCCTTTCGCATCGTTCATTCTTCTCGTCTCCACACCCTCTCTCCGAACCACCAACCCGAACCATAGTTTCCGAACCCAATTCCTAACCTAACACCGTTACAATTATGGGAACCGAGGGTTACACTTACATGGGACGCAGTTTCAACCAATTCACGATCAACGACGATTCCACTTCTTCCGCTTTCAGCGACTGTAACAGTGATACATCCGGCGAATTCGCCACCACTTCTTCACAATCCCGACGACTCCTCATCTCCTGTGCTTCCGAAAATTCCGATGATTTCATCCGTCAACTTGTTTCCGATCTTCACTCTTCTTCAATCGAAGACCAGAAACAAGCTGCCATGGAAATTCGATTACTCGCTAAAAATAAACCAGAAAATCGAATCAGAATCGCAAAAGCTGGCGCAATTAAACCATTAATTTCACTCGTTTCTTCGCAAGACCTTCAACTTCAAGAATACGGCGTCACCGCGATTTTGAATCTCTCTTTATGCGACGAGAATAAAGAGCTAATAGCTTCTTCTGGAGCGATTAAGCCTCTAGTTAGAGCCTTAAACTCAGGAACTTCGACGGCGAAGGAGAACGCCGCTTGTGCGCTGCTTCGTCTC
This sequence comes from Cicer pinnatifidum, assembly GCA_037974775.1. NCBI lineage: Eukaryota > Viridiplantae > Streptophyta > Magnoliopsida > Fabales > Fabaceae > Cicer > Cicer pinnatifidum. The sequence continues at coordinate 54,083,458 of JBBPBR010000005.1, read as the reverse complement.
TCGCAGGTGGAAGAGAACAAGGCGGCAATTGGAAGGTCCGGCGCCATTCCGTTACTAGTGAATCTTCTAGAAACAGGCGGAATCCGCGCTAAGAAAGACGCGTCGACGGCGCTGTACTCGCTGTGCTCAGTGAAGGAAAACAAGATGAGAGCCGTTAAAGCGGGAATCATGAAGGTTTTGGTAGAGTTGATGGCGGATTTTGAATCAAACATGGTAGATAAATCGGCGTACGTTGTGAGTGTGTTGGCGTCGGTGCCGGAAGCGAAGGCGGCGCTGGTGGAAGAAGGTGGCGTACCGGTGTTGGTGGAGATCGTTGAGGTTGGATCGCAGAGACAGAAAGAAATAGCGGCAGTTATTCTGTTACAGATTTGTGATGATAGCGTGGCATATCGAACCATGGTGGCTCGTGAAGGTGCGATTCCTCCTTTGGTTGCTTTGACGCAGTCCGGTACCAATCGCGCAAAACAAAAGGTATATTATTTTTTTATTTATTTTTTCTTAATTTATTATTATTTTTTGTCTAAAAAATTACTATTAATATTAATAGTATTATTCAACTTCAACGACACTACTCCCTCTACTTGCGGTAGCTGACGTGGCACGGTTCGATTTATTTCTTTGTTTATTCATTACCACTTTATGTTTTGATGTGGTCAGTGAAAATGCACCTTCGCCCTAAACTTATGGCCATATTCAATTATTTAATCTTTGGAGTTGGTTCAAGCTATCTTTATAGTCATTTTAAAATGAAATATATGTAAAAGATTTTTCAATTATCACTTTTATTTATTTAAGTAGCTAGCTCATTGCATGTGATGTTAAATAATGATTCGGTAATTTACTAAAGTTTCAAATCACCTCTATTTTTTGGACGTGATTTAAACCAAGTAGACAACCACACAATCCTTTAATATTGCAAATTATCGTGGATAGTGTTCCGGTCCGGTTGTAATCCAACTTTTCACGTCAGATCTAAAATACTAATCTAACCCGTTGAATCTGCCTATAATAATAATAATGGCTGTTTACACACTCTTTTTTCATCTTATCTCTTACTTTTCGAATCAATATTGAAGTGTTTGCAACTTTCACTTCAGAATCTAAACATTTCTTCAATCAATGAAACCGGCAGTCACCTTAGGTACAATTTGGATCAGATAGTGTCTGAAATTAACTGTAGTGTGAAAGTGAATGATACTTAACAAATTCATACACTACTTTTACTATTTCAAAAAACTTAAGGAATAAATTGAGTGATGATCAAAGACAGAGTAGCTTATATACTCTGCATTGGTGGAAAAACATGAAGTGCCACGTAAGGGCCCTTGCAGAGTCGAATTCCACCAACCGCAAATTTTGCTTTTGTGTCTAATTATAATAAAACTGCTTGTTCATACGACAAACCCGCATTATCATGTATATTTGATAAAATCCTGAATATTCCTCTTGGTTGGGTTTAGCATTATTTTAATTTTTATAACCATTTATTATGTCGTGGTTGCCTATCATGCGACTTGTTTTGTGTCCTTGTTTTCTGTAGTGCCACGTGTTTGGACAATAAATTTTTTTTAGAATTGACTATAATTGATATTTAGAAATCACATTATTTGATCTTTCACTTTTTTTATTATTATTTTTTAATTCTGCTTGTATGTTTTTGTGGGGTTCAGGCTGAGAAACTAATTGAGCTTCTGCGGCAACCAAGATCTACACGTAGTACATCAGAAATTATGATAGCATAAACCCCACCAATTATGGTGCTAGTTGCCAATCCCACACGTGCGTGTTTAGGTGTAAACACAACGGCTATTACAGTGAATTGGTCTTCAAAGAGAGACAGAGAGATCAACTTTGTAAATATCTTCTTTAACAGATAAGCTTTGTAAAAATTTGTGGTGTAAATGATACGAGTTTGAGTTTGAGTTTGGTTTGCTTGTTCGAGCTTTAAAGAATAATTACTTTATATTATATCAACAAAAAAGAATAAAATGCTTCTGGTTTTCTTTTTCCTTTTCAATTTATGAACTGAGTGTGATGATTGATAATATCTCCTTTGGACCCTACTACTGTGAATGTTCTTATATCACCTTTGTTTTGAAAGCTTATATCACTATTATAAATATAGTATTAATTGACCCCAAAAATTGTGGTACTATATATTTTGTTTTTAAGTTAGAATATTAACACGATAATAAAGCGCAGCACCAAAACATAAACGGTTTTCTTTTCGGGGATATGATTTTAAATTGCCATTGTGGATCACATTCTAATTATCAATTAGTGTAATTTACATGTAAATGTAGTCCCACTCCGACTTCCATATGTAAATGTGACACGAACGCAACTATGACTCTTGAAACCATTATAAGAGTGCAAGCAATTGGAAATTATTTTTTGGCTTATGACAAGTTCAATATAAAAAGGCTTTATGACAAACAAGGGACGAAATATTTTTATTTTGATAGTACTTGATTAGGTAAGATATGTGAATTGGGAGCCACACCATCGAAACAGAGAGAACAAAAAAAAATGTTTTGATATTTGCCAAGTGAGAAGATATTTCAATATTGGAAACGAATCATTGGCAGATATTTGGTTTAAAAAATTAATTTAAAAATCAAAGAAATTGAAGGATATTTTAAAGTTGCATAAAAAATGGGTGGAGTAGAGAGAAAATGATGGTTTTGAAAGGTGTGGTGGAAAAAGAACAATGAAAGAGACAACAAGAATTGAAATGAAAGTGGGTTGGGAGTAAAGACTTTTAGTAGAGCAATGTCCTTTGCACCTCTCTTTTGTTTTGTACTCCAAAATATAAATAAAATAGTTAAATTAAAGAGTTTAATTTTTATATACTATTAAATTAAATCATAATCAATCATGTGATTTTGTTAGTATATATGATAAAAATTAAATATTATTAATAATTTAACAGTTGATTGATATTGTAAAATTTTATTAATAAATATGATAAAAGTCATATATTAGTAAATCTTTTATTTACATATCAACTAATTATGTGATTGGTTGATATGTTAAAAAAAATTATATTGTATATAAATTAAATTCTTAAATAAAATAAATGTATTTAATATAAATTTAAGGGAGTTTTAGTATGAGAATCTGTATTATACATGCATTTTCTCTTATCACTATTACAAGTTAAAGAAAAACTATTTTCATGTTTATTAAGAAATGTAGTTAAATACTATTAATTTTTAATTACATGTAAAATATATGTTAAATTTATTAAATTATTTATTTTTAATGTCAAACACTTAACTGTTAATATTAAATATTTTGAATAAAATAAATTGTATATTAAAAATAATAACATTAGATAAATTAA
>JBBPBR010000005.1:54031709-54042343 GCA_037974775.1 Cicer pinnatifidum | reverse complement strand
TGATCTCAAAACTTTAAAGAGCTAATTTTGACACCTTATGTCATAATCAGTTTAATTTAATTAATAATAAATAGAGTTGACATATTTTTTTATAAATTTTTTAAAAATGAAGTAGAAATATTAAAGAAATCGAGTTTGCAATTAAAAAATATTTGACAATTTTATTCAAAAATTAAAAAATGAATTGATAATTTTTTTTCTAAATGAGTTGTGAATCACAACAAAATTTGTGTTGTTTAACTAATTCAAAATCAAAAGAGATTAATTATTTGTAAAAAATTAATAATTCATAAAATATAAATTTAGGGATGAATTTATATATTTCCCAACAAAATATCTTAAAAGCTTTTAATTCAAAATAAAAGCTTTTGATGGAATTTTTGTGTGTAAATTACAATTTGTGTTTGGAATAAGATGAATTGACATCCCTTTGAGCAGCAGTTGAGTGAGTGAGTAGTGAAGATGAAAATGGAGGAACAAGATCTGAAACTACTTCCACCAACATCAACACTCCAAATTGACAAAGACCTCACTCTCCTCCCACGCATCAAACTCAACCTCACCGTACACCCTTCTACACCTTCTTCTTTCACCACTCCATTCGACGAATGGAAAATGAAACTATCCATACTCGATTTCCTCCATACCTCTCTCTCCATTTCCCTCCCCGAACAAAACCTCCAATTCAAACGCTTCAACAAAGACCTCAAAAAACGCAAACGCGAAGACCCCGTCGTGTGCGGCACGCTCCATATATGGGACTTATCTTTTCTAACCGACCTAAACGACGTCTCCGAATGGAGAAACCGTTTAGTTGCCAAGATGAACGGCATTGAGTTGAATCTTCAAGGTGTTAGGTTTACTCTATCTGTTGCTGTTCCTCATTCTGATCATTTTGAATCTATGAAGAAAAATTGGGAAGAGTTTTATGCTTTTCAGAATCTTAATCGGAGTTTTAGGCGCGAACCTGATACGATTGTGATTACTAATGTGCCTTCGCGATGGTTCGCTGAACCTAGAGTTTCTTCTAAACCTTCTATGCTTGTTACACATACTATCTTTTCCAAGTTTGGCAAGATAAGGTGCGTGCTTTCTTCATTCTTTTTCTTACAACCTATTTGTAAATTGTTGATCACATTTACGAAATTGAGCAATAGATTTTATTGATACTAAATATTATTCATTTAGTTAGTTATGAAACACTGACATAACTTGTAGATACGGATAAGTATGTTAGAGTTTGATAATAGTTAGTTTTTGTGAGCTTATCAATTGAACGTGCTACACTTACAGAAGAGTTACTATAAGCTTGTAAGTATTTATGGAGAAGTTATATGAGAGAGTTTTTGAAGAAGCTGAAATGCAGAAGCTGATTTCAACTTATGCATGAAGTTATTATTATCTAATCTAAAAGACTTAAAAGTTATTGTAAGATTCTTTTTGTGTTTCTTTTTCTATATAAGTGTTTACTGAGAAGTTTATTCAAACTAGTTTTACACCTAATGTGATTGATAGAAGTAGAAGACACTTTTATTTGTATGTTTATAGTGTAGAGATTAATATGACAAAGTGTGTTAGGGATGAAGACCATAGTTTAGTTTGTTTTTGTTATCCTTGTTTTAAGAAGTGGAAATAAATGAACCTTATCAGCGAACATAAATAAACTTCAAAAAGCTAGTGTTTGTGCTGCTTATGTGAGACTTATTGTATTTAAAAAGCTATGTGCAAGCTCCCACGTAGCTGTCAATAATGTGACTGTTGCTAATTCTTTTGCTCCTTAACTTGCGTTTAATAGGAATCTTAATGTTGCTGAGGACGATTATTCAGGTAAGGATGCAAATGAAGACAGTGGAGACCTAGTTTCGGGGCTTTACTGCAAAATTGTGGTTCAGTTTGAGAAATATCAAGACTTCCATGATGCATTGAGAGTTCTCTGTGGTCGCTCTTTGCAAAAGGTATTGGTTTTAGGTTCAATTTGTATTAACGTCTAGCTTATGAGAATTTTCCTACTAAGCAATTTGTCTCTAACTTCGAAAAAGCCCTTGTTGATCTACCTAGGAAGAAGTTAGAGGAGAGAGTTTTTGAAAATGTCGAAATGTAGAAGTTGATTTTAACTTATGTGGGAAGTCAATGTTTAGAAGATTTACAGTCTTTACAAAATCAATGTAAATATTATTTATCTACATGTGTTTATTGAAAATTTAATCTAAATCAGGTCTTCGGTCTTTGACTTATTCACTTTATTGTGAAATCATACATATCATTAAAATATTGCAATAAAACCTCACATGCTTGTGCTTGTTTTGTTGTCGTTATTTTTAATAATAATTAGGCAATCCTGTTCACGTGCCGTGCCGACTGCCGGGCAATGAAAGTGAGTAAGTGTTCTCATTGATTGCTGAAACTGATAATATGCAATCAGTTGCAGACCTGCATTACATTCATGATTTGTATAGCTGATAAAAACTGGGCAGCAATTAGCATGCCGGAATACTTTGCAAATTTGAAAGCTTGGATGTGTTTTTGATTTATTTGCATTGATTTATGAGTTATTGTTGAACAGCAAGGATCAAGGTTAAAGGCTGATTATGAGGTTACTTGGGACAAAGATGGATTTTTTCGTAATCCAAAAAATCAAACTCAAGAGAAAAATAGCGTGATATCCACAAATTCAGCTGATCATTACAGAAGTGAAGCTCCCCGACGCCAAGTCTACAACTCTCGCCACAGTCCAGATAAGGTGCGCCCGAGGAGATTCAAGGTGAGATTTTGATATGTCAAGGGATATATTTTTAGTTGTGTCATTTGGTTTACTAGTTGGACCATCTGTAATTGATGGTAAATCTGTAAGTATTGACAAGGAATCCCTTTATTTGATTCAGGAATAAGGACTCAACACTTTGTTGTATTATACAAACTTGGCAACATTGCTGTTATGGACTGAACTCAAATTTAGACTCGTAGAATGTTCGCTGAGTTGGGTCTTCGGGAATCTACTCAAGCTTGTGAGATGTGATAGTGGGATTATCTTCAGAGATCAGCTGTAATAACATTTTATAATCTCATTTTTTTTCAAATTATGAAGAAGAGCCTTAGCTCACAAGTTAAAGTTGCTGCCATGTGACTAAGATCACAAATGTAAGGTAAAACTGTATAAACATATACATTCATAGTTGGTGGAAACTTTATAACACTATGTTGTCCATTAATGTTCCATGTTAAGACTTGAGTCATTCAAAGGCTGATATTTTGCTGATCGATATTCTTGTTATTATTATGAATATAATAATTCCTTCCCTTTCCTTTGACATGGTGCATTCAGTTATCAGTAGCTGACAGTACTCGTTCTGTTCCGTTTAGCTGTTCCAAAAGGAAAATCGGTATCCTACATTACATGGCTAAATTAAATATCATTTGGGTGCTGTAAAATGACAAGGTGAAAACTGAGAAGTATGCATGCATATTTGGATTCACTTATTTAGGAGATATAAGTGATTTTAGAAACATAAAACAATTTTTTATTATTATTTGATGTTTTAGTGTTCTTTAGTATAATTATTATTTGCTTCCTAAGTGAGTTATAATTTGGAGCTTTTATTGAGAGAAAGTTATTGCAGCCTTTTTTTTTTTTTTAATAAAAGTTATTGCAGTCTTAACCTCGTTTTTATTCAAATATATTAGCAGAAATCACTTTTATATTTTATCTAGTCTTGACTAAAATCAATTTACATCATTTAAAACTTTTCACGTTAGGCCTAGTCGTCCTTTCTTAACCCTTTCTACAGCCGCAGTTTTATGGTGGGTGTTAATATTTGTAAGCTTTAAAAGCAGTGTATGTTGAGGTTATAATTTTTTGACAGTCTCTAGATTTATGGTTAGGATGATCATATGTTCCATTTGAGCTTATACTGCTAGACCTGTCAATGAAAGAACAGATTACTCCGCCATCGACCAAATGCATTTTTTTTAATAAAAGAAAACCTTAAAATTAGTAGGAAAGAACTATTATGTTTTAAGATGACGACAAGAACATACGATAAATGTGTGTTTGGATGTTACTCAAATAGTAGGCACTTAATGACAACAACCAACTTGGAAGTACTCAATAATAAAAGGATAAGGATAGCTTCAAATTTGGAATTTGAAACATTGGTGAGATCATTGCTGAGAAATTTGGTGCACTATATATATGTATTTTTGTCATAGTGCACTATATTTTTTTAATCATCAGTTTAATCTATTAGATAAGCCTTCCAATATAAATATTTCATTTGTAATCTTTTGTTCAATAAATAAAGATTATTCATAATTTTTTCATTTTACTCATTCAATAATATAATTCAAGTCCTGTTGGACTTGGATAGATACATACATATATAAGGCAACAAAACTCTCGGATCACCAATTTTTTCATGTATATGATTCAAATATATTGTTTAATGGAAAATCAAACTCCTTGTTGCTTGGACCAACATGTGTGGATGAAATTTAGTTTTGGTCTTATTCCTCCAATTTTTAAAAGAAAGATATATAAATTAAGTAAAATCTAATCAAACATTATTCTTTTTTGAGCTTGAACTAAGAATCTCAATCTACCTAATTGAGTATAATAAACTATTGAAAGTTTGAGACACAATTAATAATTCATGATCTCAACTAAAAACACGTGGTAGGTTTGTGCAATAAAATCTTCAGGATCAGTAGATTAGCCATTAAAAAATACATCCATGATCCATGATAAAATCAATGAGAATTAATTTTATATTTATAATCTAAACAAATTATTCAAACTTCTAACCTCTAATTCAATTCAAATATCTTGTTAGGCTGATTAACTGCGGAAATGGATTCTCTACCTTTGGCGATTAAAATTAAGTATTAAAAATTATTTAGATGAGAGAGAATGATTGATAAAGAGAGATATAGATACAACGTCACCAAAGGTAGGAGACTCAAAAGTAGAGAATTCTTATCCGATTAACCACATGTCAGATATATTACTATTTGTTTAATCTATAATTATAAAACGTCGTTGAAGATTTTTTCGCTCCAACATTTCGAATCCTCAAAATATCAGTTTAGCCAAAAACAAAGAAGTCAAATGCTAGTCATATAACCAAAATTCAGAGCATTTTATTTCCATAAGCAATTTTTTTACAAAAAATAATCAAGATGCTTAATGGAAAGAGAATTAGCTGGGACGGCCAATTGAATTATTTTAGATATCACCTTTCGTTTCTTTTAACTTATATCAAGTTCTTTGAATGTAACGATTCTAATATAGAATTTAATAAAAAAAATGATTCTAAAATAGAAGTGGCATAGGAACTAACTAGTTGACATAAACTGCACAAAACTGTAGATCTTAGAATTATTGGTCAATTTCTTTTTTTAGATTACACTGAATCAAATTTCACTGCTCCATTTCACCCTCCAAAAAAATCCATATGCAATTTCAGTCATAGATTGCATTAATGAAATCTAACACTACCAAAATACATAGGCTAAAGTTTTAAATTATGATTGCAGTTATGTTTATATTGATACTGAAATTGCAGTTGCAGACAACAATTTTAAATCATAATCTTAACTCATAACATGTAACAAGAAAGGTTGAATTGTCAACTCGTTTCAAGCAAGTCTTCAAAGAGAATCTACACATATTCACACCACAAAAATTCTAATCCTAACCAAGAAAAATGAAAGCATGAAAAAAAAACAAAAATAAGGATTGAAAGTGAACAATATCATACAATGATCACCAACTTTTCTTGTGTGAATGTTTTCCTTGAACCTTGTTCTTGTTAGCCTCATCAGAATCACCACTTCTTGGAGAAAATAATCCATCATTAGTCACCATTTTCTTCTCACTCCATCTTCTAACAAAATCTTTCTTTTTTACAGCACCTTCATTCACCACAAGCTTCTTTTCACTAAACCCTCTAACATAATCTTTTTTCTTCACCCCTTCATTATTCACCACAACCCTTTTCTTCATAGAATTTCTTGAATTTAAATCTTTCAAAGTTGGGATTACATACCACAAAATACAGGTGAAAATTGTTGCAGCTGTTCTTCCAAACACAGTCAACAAAACTAAAATCATGATCACAATAAATGGCAAATAGAACATCGGTTTCTTCATATCTAACTTGTTGATACTCCAAGATATGTTCTTTTTTGTTGCTTTTCTATTAATTTCCATCTTGGGTTGGTTTCTTTCTTCCATAATAGAACTTGATTGATCCGTTGACTTCTCCGTTGACTCTGAATTCATTGTCAAGTTTCTTACTTTAACTACTTTGAGGTCTTGGCTCTTGTTTTTATGATCCTTGTTTTTCACCTTGACAATAATTGGAACAAAATCATCAGTGTTTGAGTGAACAAAACGAACAAAAGATATGTCATGAGGGTTCATTTGTGAATAAATTTTCTGTCTTTTTTCATTTAGATCGGATAAAAGTTGAGAAAATTTGTCTAAGCCACGTGTGGAATAAGGGTTGTTTTTGCTATCTTTTCTTTTGTATTTACTTGGGCTACTAGAACATAGTTCATCATCTTCATGATTAAAAGTTCCACAAACAAAAGGGTTCAACATATCAATGGGAAAAATATTTTGGTTTTTAGATGCACAAGGTTTTGGTTTTGACGAAATATGTGAATTGGGTAGGTTTTAAATTAGAGTTTGGACCAATGGGCCTAAGGGTCAAATCAAAATAAAAAAAGGTTTTAAACTTTTTAATATTGATCCTTTAGAAGTTTCTTGAGGGGTATTATTGGTATTTGACTTATATGAGAGGGAGAAAATTAATATTTTATAGTCTTTTTTTGACTATATATAGTTCAATATGAATGAAGTCTTGGAAATGAATAGACTATAGTGCCGTAAGAAATGAGCTATGGGATAATAGGGAAGGGTTGAGAGAAAATGTTACTTGTGGACAAGTATGTGGAACTAGTCTTTTGATTTATTAATATAACAGGTTCCAAGGTGTCATCAATGTTCTATATCGATCTTTAATGTCTTCTAGAAGGTGGTAGTATATAGTTTGAATATATGACATGAATTGCCAAGAAATTTATGATAAGGGAGAGGTTGCTCTCAAGGAAATGTTTTGGAATGTTTATTGTTAATAAATATGCAGAAGTAGGATAATTAATATAATGATGAATTTAGTAAGCATGCTTGAAATTATAGCTTATCTAGGTAATTTTTTAATGGAATTTGTTTTTGTTAAAAGGTTGGTTTTATACTACCTACTAATGTCTATTTGATTTTCAATTTGAACTCAAAATATGAACATTTGCCAAACCCATTTCATATTATGTACACCGAATATTTCATAAGGTTAGATTTGTTTAACCTCATGTTTAAAACCTTACTAGAAAGTTTAGTCGCATATTATTATAGATAAAATTAAATCTAAAATAATAATATTTATCAAATTAAATAAGAAACCTAAAAATAAGTTTAGTTGCATTTTCGGTAGTTTTGTATGAATTTATCAACTATTGTTTTTCAAATTTGAAAACAAGATCATAGTTTTCACACATTCTGAAACCAAAGATTGAACAGAGATAAAAATAAATTATAGATTTATAATCAATATGTTTTTAATACTCCTTCTAAATCATTCAAAATAAAATATAAACAAATAATATCTAAAAAATATACTTCCTACATATTAAAATAATTATTACAATTGATTATTTTACACATATTAAAAAAAAAATAAAAATAAATGAAAGATACCGATAACAAATGCAACATTAATAACTAAAAGAAAATAATTAAAATTATATTAAAAATTAAATAAAAAATCATTTTTGAGACAATTATTTTAAGACGTGTCAGTATCATTTAACGACACTTCAAAGTAGTGAATGATATATTCCCTTATATTTGAATTTGATATCCTAAGAAGGTTATACAAATTTGTTTTTGTAGGGAAAACTTGGTGCTCTGGTTATGAACGCACCCATGATGTCAACATTTCGATGATTTGCATTGTCCAAATTAAATGCATTATTTTTTATTTTTTATTTTTGACAAAGAATTAATGCATCGTTTTTCATTACAGGGAATTATTAATCTAAGCATGTCGATCACATGTGTATTGTTCGATGGCAATTTTGTGATAAAATATACGACTGTCTTCGGACTTCGTTTGCATCTTCAAAGTATTATACTATTTATATCATAGTCAATGAATTAAAAAAAAGAAAAACAAATCCCCACACAGCTAAGCTACATATCTGCAGAATTAAATTACTTCGGATCTTATCTTAAAAACTAAAGAAAAATATTGACGAGTGTTCTTTAAACATTTGTTAAAAATTCAAACGTTGAAACAAAATATTATAATTCATCTTGAAAACGATATAATTTGTTATATGTGTTACTTTTGTACTTTAATTTCTAGTTAAAAAAATCTCCTACAATTTTCTTTTTCATAGAAAAAAGTATGAAAATATTTTACATAAAAATACAATTTTTTATTAATAAGAGATCATGGATTTAATTATAAAATTGCAGCAACATTAAAAGAATTTATTATCGATTATAGTCTAACCAACTTGAGAGATATTAAAATAAAAATTAATATCAAATTTGTTGGTTATCGTATGCATTGCTATCGTAATGTTAAACTCAGAACATGCACCCCACACATGCATCAGATCCGCATATTACAGCATGTTACTGTTCGAGCATTAGAAATTGTTGAGACTTTTTTTTTCTTTAATAAATCACACAAATATATCAATGAAAACTATTTGAGGGCACAAGGTATATTAAAGATAATATAAATAAATACAATTCACAAAACAAGTGTTCAAGAGTAAAATAAAATTATATCTCATTAACGTAAAATTAAAACTAAAAAGAGCAAAACAATTCTTACATCAAGGGACTCAAACATGAGTCCACCATTGATGAATATTAAATTTAAACTATTTAACTTTTATTTTGAGCCACCACAAATATTATAATTTAATAGATTTTACAGCACACTCTAAGTTAAACTTTTACTTTGAAAGATTATGACATTTCGAGCTTTCTGTATATTGCTCAAACTCAAGCCATCCAAATCGCATGTAAAATTATACTATGCATATTATAAAACAAACATAAACCACCAAAAGATTGACTGTTATCCAAAATAGTGTTTAGTAAAACATTACTAATACTCATTTAGGTAAAGACTAACTTTCAAATTTTACAAAAAAAATGGACACTCAACAAATTAAGTACTGATAAGTTTCAAATAAATGGCTCTCACTAACATAAATTAAATCTGTAGAATTTTCTCCATGACGTGCAAAACAATCCTTAGAGAGTCTATTTTTTTTATAACTCTCATACAATTAAAGAGATTGTCACTGGAACAAATTTATTTCCCGGATGATCGTACAAAAGAGACTTTTCAATTCTCGAATCTGACATCAACATCTAATAAGCTCCTTTAATTGAATACTCGTCACCAATAATATTTTTCCAAGTCCATCTATCCAAAATATTTTCTTGCAAAACAAAGTTACCAACCAATATAGAACACTCCACAACCAAGTCCTCCTCCCACCAAAACAATTGCAACCTCCACTTCCACCTAAATCCGCCTTCTACTACATCAATCCCCACCAAATTTGTATATTTGACATTTTTATCATAACTCAAATTAAATAATTTACTAAAGTAATTTTTTAGCACCACGCCATCTACCTAAAGATCATGCCAAAACAACAAATCTCTTCCATTGTCAATCACCATACCTAAATTTATGGAAAACCAATTAACTTGGTTATCTCAAAATCCAACTTCTACCTTTTGAATATCTTTCCATCACACACAACCCATTCCTAAACCTCCAACCACCTCAACGTTTAACATCCCATGTTGTTTTGCTAAAATTTTAAACAATAAACTATTCTTCTCCACCTTCAGCCTCCACCTCCATTTACCTAACAATTCATAATTAAAAGTATGCACTTATCATACACACCTAATCCACCTTTATTCTTTGATAAACACATCTAATCACCTTTAATTCAATGAATTTTTCTAGTTTCCTCACTATCCCATAAAAATATTTTAAGTAGTGATTCAATTTTAAAGATAATACTTGTAGCAACTTTGAAGAATGAAATAAAGTAAATCGGAATCATATATAAGACAACTTTGATAAGAACAAGATGATCTTCCATTAATAAATGGCGATATTTATTCCCAGATAAATGATTGTTGATCCTATTAATTATAAGTGCTAAAATTATAGCCTTCTTGGATTTCCACCAATAAGAAGACCAAAACATTTAAAATGCCTTTTCCCCACTCTACAATTAAGAACTTGAGTTGCCTCCACTAATCAAAATGTGTTAAAATTAATTTCAACCAACATACTTTTTGGAAGTTAACCTTCAAACCCAAAACCAATTCAAAGAGAAACCAAATTGTCTTAATAGCTCTCATATTAGCCTAATATTTTTCACCTAAAATCAAAGTACCATCATCAAAATGAAGGTGAGACACTCTGAACTCATTTGCTTCACCTACGAGGAATCTAAAAAAACTACCTTTATCTACTACTGACTGCAACATTGAATTAAAACCCTGAGTTGCTAAAGGAAATAAAAAA
>JBBPBR010000005.1:54007948-54019497 GCA_037974775.1 Cicer pinnatifidum | reverse complement strand
AATTTAAATATAAAAAATATAAATATAAAAATTCAAAAAACTAAAAAATAATATAATTTGATATCAAATTAAAAAATATATAAATATATTAATAATTAATTTAAAAAATATATATGACTTATCAAAAGGTAATTTTCTCATTTTATATAACCTAATGAATTAAAAATATATTGAAAATAGACTATTTAAAAATTACATGTTATTAAAAATTATATGGATATGAGTATGAATTTAAATGTTTTAACAAATTGAATATAATTTTCATACAAAGCTTAGTTTTGTTATTTACGTATAATATACTATATTATATCTTTATTTAAGCATGTCTAGCACATATAATAAATTATTGTAAGTATAATGGAATTATTTAGTTGCTCATGTGATTGTTTTAAGAATTGGAATTGTACATGTAGTCTTGCCAATGGATTTTTCAAAATTATAAGTTAATTTGAAAATGTACATATAAAAACAATTGTATATTTCACAAAATTATTGTAAGTAAAATGATTTTGAATAGTTTTTCATAAAAGTTATTTTTGATGATATTATTTTTTTAAAATATATAATATTTATTATGTTAAAATCTCTAATAATAAATATTTAAATTATTAAATATTAAAATAATTTTTTTTCATCTATCTAAAATGAATCTAACATTGAAGTTAATTTCAATATTTAACAAACAGACCCTTAATAGTTGGTTAGGGGAGGTGTGTGGGGGTGGGCTGGAGAAGCCCATATTGCCTTTGGAGTAATAATAATGCCTCAACTCTTTTTTTTCTTCATATTTTAAAATTATATTTATCGTTAATTTAAAGCTTTAACTTTTATCTTTGCAAGAATTTATTATACTAAATATTTGTTGTTGAGGGTGAAAACATAATATATAAAACTGTGAAAGAAAAAAAATATTAATTGCACTACCATAATAAGATTTAATAATAAAAAAAATATTTGCAAGAGTTTATTAATTCTTTTACATTTTTATTTTTATTATAATATATTTTTATATCAACTCATTGCTTATTATTGATTTCCAATTTTTAGATATATAATAATATTTTTATTCTCTTTCTTTTACATTTACAAATAGGAGACTAATTTGAAATTGTGGTAAATCTCTCACCTATCACACTTTCATTGGACGAAATATTTTGTAGTTTTTTAAAACTCAAATTACATATATTTAAGAACGTGATAATTTATCAAACAAAGTCAAACCAAACAAAGTCTTAATGGTGTGACAAAAAATGAAAGATAGATAATTGTGTAATTTTGTAGGGAATTAGATTCTTTAGATATATAATTGAAGTGGTATTCAAGGAGAGGATTTTGGGAACCGTCGTCTTGTGGCAATGTTTATTTCATATCGTCAATATTACTAATCTAAAAATTTGTCACTTTAATTTGAACATATTTAAAGCATTTTGCTGTTTAATAACATTAATAAGAATGTTGAAAATTTATTCATAAATTTATTATTTTCAATTTTAATAACTTTGAATTTTATTTTCAATCAATTTAAATATAATTGTAATTGATTTGTATAAAATCTATCCACCACTTAAAACAAAGATAATTATTAATCCATGAATCTAATTTTCTTTTTAATACATTGCATCATTTAACATAAAATTAAAATTAAATGTATTTTTTACTCCATATTTTGATTGAAATAAGATTGGATTCGTGTTTCGCCTTTCAAAAACGATTTTATTCATCTTTATCTAAGTCGGAGATATTAGTCTCGAAATATTTTGCCCACAACCTACTTTGAAACATCTTTTTATGTTAATATCAATTTTTTTTATTATTATTTTTGCTTGTATTTTATAATTAAAGGAATATATTTTATTAAATCAATCTTATTTGTTTTTTTTACTCAATTAATGTAGAATTTAGAACCTCTCATTTGAATCAAACATAAGAGAATCATATTCAAAGATAGTTGGAGAGAGTGATAAAGATGGACGCGATTGTTCATCCCTCCCATCTCAAATAATTATATATATTATTTAATTAATATACACATAAAATTTTGATTAGAATAATATTTTTTATTAAATTTTATTTATCTTTTAATCAAATTTTTAATTATGCTTATATATCCTAATTATTCTTTAATTTGAACACTTATTATTATATAGAATCAAAATTTTCTTGACCCCGTCTAATACAGTTATGGATCAGTCCCTGGTCATATTATTTATCTCATTATTAAAATACATTATATTTCACATATTTTTTTAAATTATAAATCTTAATAAATTTTAATAGTAAAATGATGAACATAAATTTTTCATATTTTATTCAACACATAAGAGTTCAAATCCATCAATCTTATTTGCTGCCGCTAGCTAGGTACTCACTACCCCATGTGTCTGTCTTACAATAAATAATTAAATCGACAATTTCACATAAATTAAAATAATGTACAAATAAAAAACATAAAAGAATACTTTTATTAAAAATATCATCGATATATTTACTATAATTATTAATATAAAATAAAAAATATTAAATTAATTAAAAGAAAAATAATTAATTATATTATAAATTAAAAAAGTTGTATGTTTTAAGATAATTTTAAAAATATAAATAATTTAAATATATTTTGTAGAAGTCCCGTAGGTAGTGAGTATAGTGATGGTTTTGTAGGTAGTTTTGTAGTAGTGGCAGTGATGAAGCATTGATTGGTGGAGTAAGTGTAAGAGAATAGTGAGTATCCAATGAGAATGGAATTGAATTGATTGCATTGCATTGCATGTAATGGATGCGACATGTGGAAATGGAACAAATGTAACCGACTGTTTCATTGATGAATAATAAGAAGATGAAACAAGACAACTTTCATAGGTGTTTTCATGCATGCCAACTTACTCCACACGCGTTATCATCACACTCTTTCTTTTCCTCTCATTGGCTCTCTCTCTCTCTCTCTCTCTCTCTCTTTCTTTCGCCTCTTCACTCTATCGGTGCTCATAACCTATCATCACCTATTTCATTATCCTCTATCTCACCTTCAATAGTCACTCTTAATGCATTATTAATATATAAACATAGATTAGTTAATTAATAATGAATTTTGGAGAAAGAAATAATATAGTTGTTATCCAATAAGATGAGTATGTGTAAGCATGCATGGACCCACTATTAATGGCCAATACCAAAATGTCATCTCTCATTAGTCTAACCAACACGTACCCACCGTACAATTCCAAGTGTCCCTTTCCCCTTCTTTCTACCTTCAATGTTGCCTTCTTCTCATTCGTCACTTTTCATTACTCTCTCTTTTCATTTATTCAATCTTCAATCTTTCTTATATACTATACCTTCCTCACTTCATATTATTATCATCCCAACAACAAACACAAACACAACTTCGTTTCTTTTCGTTTCAATTAAGGTTATTCTTACCACCAACATGATCAAAACCTTAAATCCTTATCCCAATCCAGCTAAAACAGCTGAAATTATGTCTAGGTATAGACCAATAGCACCAAAGCCAGAAACTTCTTCAATCACTGAACCTTCAAATTCATCTTCAAATTCTCTTTCTCAAAAAATCAAACAATCTCCATATCTTAGAAACCTTTGGCCACAATTACAAGCAAGACCAACAAGAACAAGAAAAAGAGGTAGAGCACCTTTATCATTACCCTCTTCACTCAAAAGACCAAAAACACATGTCTTAGCTTTTTCTCATCAACCTTTGCATGTAACATCATCTTCAAAAAACCTTTCTTTACAAGGTTTTGCTCCTCCTCCTTCACTTCCTCAACTCCCTCTTCCAAATCATGGAATTGGGGTTCTTAATTGCAATTTTGAAAAATCAAATTCTACTAATTTGGTAACACTCCCTCTTCTTCCATGTTCACCATCTCAACAGAATGTATCAAAATTTGACATAATTACCAACAACAACAACAACAACAACAACCCTTTTGAGATCATAGATTTGAACAACACTTCAATTGAAATTCCACAAGAAAGAGACCTTTTACAACAACTACAAAAACCAGCTTGTAACAACAATAATGTTACAAATGTGATAGCACCTCAACCAATTCGTCCAATTGGTTCATGCATAAGTGTTGGTTGCATCAATGAAGATTCAACTTTACCATGTGTTGTGAAAAAAACACCAAAAAAACCAGAGGAATTAGAACAGGAAGTTGAATCAGAAATTCTACCAGCAGTTATATCAGATTCAAACAACAGAATCAGAATGGCAAATTCAGCTTACAAAGAAATGGTGGGTCAACCAGAATGTTCTTGGCTTGAATCAATGATTAGTAATGGTAATGATGGAAAAGTTCAATGCAAGAGGATTAGTGGTGAGGTAACTCTACATCTTTCTGATAGTTTGAATATACCAATTTATTCAAATGGGTTTTCTTGTTGGGTGAAGATTGAATGGGAAAATAATGAAGAGAAGAAGAAAATGTGTGTGAATGCTTTTTGTGATGTTGTGAAGTTGTGTTGTGATCAATCTAGGGACTATGTTTTTACATGGAGATTTCATACTCGTAATTGCAGGGAAGCTTCTGAATCCAGTTGTAATGCTTGATCAGAATTCAAATGTGCATATACTTCTCAGTACTCTATAGTATCAGTAATTTTTAATTTCTTCTTTCTTAGCTATAGAGATACTATAAGTGTATATACTAATATAGATAGTATTAGGGGATTAAGTGAAGAGTCTTTTTTTTTTTAATTAAGTTTCTTTCTTTTTTACTATCTTGTGTACAAGACCTTGTCCTTAAAAATTTATGTATGAAAGAAGCTGTTTAATTACTGTAGAATCAGTATAGTTACTTAATAAGCACTTAAATCAAGGTATTTTATTTTTCTAGTGGTGGTCTTGTGGATGGAAAAAAGTTATTGGTGGGGAATACTATTAAATCTAATTAGTCAAAGTTTTTATTTTTATTTTTATGGAGATCAATCATTGGATGAAATAAGGTCTTAAGACTCTTTATAAGAAGGTTAATTTTCTTTTATAATTCAATTTTGGATAATTGTATTATTTGAGTTAGGCTGTAATTGATAACGTGTGTATTATGTCATTGGGAGTATTACTTGAGTCACTATTATACCATTGAGATATTATTTGAGTTACCTTGAGTTGCGTACTATTTAAGTTACACCTTATTGGATTGGATGTTTTGAGTTACACTTCATTGGATGTCTTGAGTTACACCTCATTGGATATTGAATGGATCACAGATCACTGTTATTTTATACTAGATAATTTTTGACAATTGTTTTGAGAATATGTTATAGTGGAAGGGTTTTGAGAATACCTTATAGTGGAAGGGTAATTTTGGATAATTGTATTTGAGTTAGGCTGTAATTGATCACGTGTGTATTATATCATTGGGATATTATTTGAGTTATTATTATGTCATTTATTTGAGTTACTATTATGTCATTGGGGTATTATGCCATTGGGTATTATTTGATATAGTGGAAGGGTAATTTTGGATAATTGTATTTGAGTTAGGCTGAAATTGATCACGTGTGTATTATATCATTGGGATATTATTTGAGTTATTATTATGTCATTTATTTGAGTTACTATTATGTCATTGGGGTATTATGCCATTGGGTATTGTTTGAGTTACTATTATGTCATTGGAGTTTATGTCATTTGAGTTACTATTATGTCATTAGAGTATTATTTGAGTTACTATTATGTCATTGGGGTTAATCACATGTGTATGTGTATTATGTCACGTGTGTGTATTATGTCATTGAGGTATTATTTGAGTTACTATATATTATGTCATTGGAGTATTATTTGAGTTACTTTGAGTTGCGTATTATTTAAGTTACACCTTATTAGATTGCATGGATGAATTGTGTAAAGTTACACCTTATTAGATTGCATGGATGAATTGTGTAAAGTTACACCTTATTAGATTGCATGGATGAATTGTGTAAAGTTACACCTTATTAGATTGCATGGATGAATTGTGTATTATTTAAGTTACACCTTATTAAATTGCATAGATTATGTATTATTTAAGTTACACCTTATTAGATTGCATGGATACGAGTTAATTAGAGACCATATTTATTTTATAGAGACAATTTTTGTTTTGAGAATGTCACATGTTTTTTTTATTTAATTGCTTAAATTTTAAAATACACTCAAACATAATAAAATAAAAGTAAAAGCCACAATTTTGTTAGAGCATGAGCATAGTCTTCAATTATAGAATTATACTGAAACCAATTAGATTTGGCTATTTACACATTCTACTATCTATTTGCGATCCGTTTTGGTTAGTAGCAATACCCAAACTTCACTTTCCATTGGATTGATCTTATATTCCTCGACTCCAAGAACAAAACTAATTGTATATCCTCTCATAGTGTTTATATTGCAGTATTCGGGATAATAAAATATAAAAATTAGACATTAATGTTGTCCCTAAAAACATTTGAAGTTGTCTTGAAATTAGTTATCATTAGGATGTAATGAAAAGGTTGCAAAGTAAAATGAGATGTGGACGCAGTTTTGGGGAAAAGGATGGGATGTGTCACATTTTCATGCCAAAGGGCGAGCGAGACAGTAACATAGTTTTGTATTTCAAAAATATTTATTAATTTAATGATAGCAACACATTCTAATTTCTAAATAAGCTTCCACATGTGACCAAGGAGCACAAGTTAAAAAAGCCTTATGACTCCTACCATCATGACATCATCATCAACAAAGGACATATTCGGTTTATTATAGACCACCGTTCATCATAAAACTACTTTACTATAAATCTATATTTAAAATATTTTGAGTAAACAAAATATTTAAAATTAAATTTTAATCATCCAGACGTTGTTTTTAGAAATAAAAAAATCAATATCTTTGTTTTTATGATTAAACAATGAGTAAAATGACATTGGTTCAATAAAAGAATGCTTGAAAATATAATATTTGAAAATAATACTTGAAAATCGAATTTGGCTAATTTTAAAATTTTAACATTAAATATTTCTTTAAACTATAATGTTTATCAATAATAATTTTATAAAATTGATCAATACATAATACGAGTAGACGTCTAATAAAGAATTGAAATTTCTTTGTTACTTAATACAATTTGAATCACAAATTAGTTATTAAAATTTTACAAATTGCCCTGTATAAATATTAAAAAAGTTGTAAATTGATTTCTATAAAATTTCAAAAAAGCTATGTAGTCCTTAAAATTTTTAAAAATTTGTATATTGGTCTCTATATTTTAAAATTTTGCAAATTAACCCCTCTTTTCATGTTTTTGAAATTGGTTCCTCAATTTTTTAAAATTTGATAAAATTAGCCCAACAAAATTTAAGATTAAATAGCATTTTTACTACAATAATAGAGTTCATTAAAATTCTAATTTTTCTATATTTTTTAATTATTTCATCTAAACACACTCCAATAGGAGTTAGGCCAACTAAAATACAAAATACTACAAAACACAAAAAATTATAAACTTCGTATACAATATTTTACACACACACAAAAAAAAAAAAAAACAAACCAACGTTCCAATTAAACAAAGCCTCCAAGAATGGTATGAGATAATCACACACCAATTAGAAGCCAAATAATTTATTGGACAAATCGCATGTTTGTTTCGCATAGCATCAATAAACAACCAAAATTATGTTGCACATTTTACTTCTTCTTCTCTTCCTCATTTTTCATCTTAAAAATTAATTTGGAGTTACAAGTTACCTTATGAAATTAGTCTCTGTAAACAACAATACATAGTTTTTCAAATGAATATTCTTTTAGATAACATAGATAGTAGAAGTATGGACAGAAAATAAAGCAAAAAATGAGACAAAGTAAAGATAACACTATGATTAGAATTCATTTCGGCCATCACTATCACATATAAATTGATAAAAATGATTATATTATCATCGTGTGTACCAATGATGAATAAGGACACCGGCTTTGGAAATTCTAAGCTTCAACAGTTGTCGTTTTGTTTTTTTCCCACAAATTCATGCCATTTGTATCCTTGTTCATATCGAGCTAATGTCTTTTTTCTCTCTCACACACAATATTCCATAACATTTTTCTAGATATATATTTTATTTTATATAATATAAATTTAAAATAGCTTAATATGTTATTTGAATACGTTAAAAAATTAATTTATTAAATATTTTTATTATACAATGTTAATTTTGATACACCTCAATAATATATTAAATAATTTTTAATTTATTTATGTTAAAATAATATGATATTTTAATCTAACCATCAAATTTATATGTATCAAGTAAAATAATATTAAATGGTGTATCACTAGTATAATACTATTTGGTATAATTTGATTTCTCATCTCTATATAAATATATATCTAAACTTTAACAATAACATGCTCAAAAAAAATTATATGGCATTAGTAATGGTTCCTCAAAGCAATGATGTTGAAAATGCAACGATTATGAAACTTGAGTCAGCATATTCTGATTTAGAATCTCTACTTCAAGCATCAAAAGAAATGGAACAAAACATAGAAACAATGGAAACAAGGTTTGATCTTTTACAAGGATCAATAACAACATCATCAAGAAAAATCAACCCTTTACAATCCTTATCCATGTCAAGAAAAGCACTTGACACAAGAATCAATAGAGCAATATCCCCTGCTCTTGCACTTCTTGAAACATTCAAACTCACTGAGTCTCTTCAGAACAATCTCCTTAACCTCTCTTCAAAACTATCATTGGAAAAGACTCATCAAAAGAGGCTACAAAAGCTTATAGATTACATGGATTGTGTTGATCAGTTGAATGAAGCTATTAATTCAATATGTGAAGTTGTTGAGCCAGTGATTATGAGGCTTCAAGAAGTGGTTGAGTTTATAAGCAGAACAAAAGCTGCTGATTCATATAGAACACAAAGGTTAAGAGAAGCACTTATAACTTTAAAAGCACTTTATGAAACTGAGGTTGATGAAATGAGATTTGAAGGGTTGTTGGATCAAGCTTTGCTTCATATGCAGGATGAGTTTGAGGCTCTTTTGCTTAAATTGAAGCATAGAAAATTAGGTGCTATGTCACATATGCAAAATGTTGGTAATGATTCTGATGAACATTTCAATGTTAGCCTTGAATTAGGATCTGAGTTGGAAATTGAAGTCCTCAGAAGAATTTCAAACACTCTTGCTGCTAATGATTGCTTAGATATATGCATTGATATCTATGTTAAGGTAATATCCTTGTTTTCATCTATAATCATGTTAACTATATTGTTTGATTTCTCTTTGGATTAGCAATTTATAAGAAGCTTATTTTATGTTGAAAGTAACTCATATAGGTAGTTTATATTATACCTTGCATAGTTTCAATCTACATAATCCAAAAGTAGATGTTCACTGTATTATCCGTCCTTAGGACTATGACAATAACTTCATTGATATCAGTTAAATAAAAATTAGAGAAAACAAACACAAGTTGAGTTTTGAGATACTTATATTTGTTTCCCTTATTTTTATCAAATTAACACCGAACAAATCACTATGTCAGACGCTACAAAAAGATGACCGCAGACTCGTACTTTTAGAATCGAATTTCAAATGATTTTTAAGTATTAGTCCACAATGTAGAACTTGCCTTAAATGTAAATGTTACATGTATCAATGATTTATTTACACTAAACATTAACTTTGTAATGATAATTTAACAGGTAAGATACAAAAGGGCTGCAAAAGCATTGATGAAGTTAAGCCCTGACTACCTAAGAACATACACACCAGAAGGAATAGATGAAATGGAATGGGAAAATTTAGAAACAGCAATAACCCTTTGGACCCAACACTTTGAAGTTGCAACAAAGAAAGTTCTTTTATCAGAAAAGAATCTCAGCAAAAGCGTTCTAGGTGAGATCATAGACGGATTAATCTATCCAGAATGCTTTGTAAAAATATCAGACAAGATCATGGCTGTGTTTTTTCGATTCGGAGAAGGAGTAGCTAGAAGCAACAAAGAACCTCAAAAATTGTTCAAACTATTAGACATGTTTGAATCATTGGAGAAACTCAAACCCCATGTACTTGAAATCTTTGAAGGTGAATCAGGAGAGGATATATGCAGGCGGTTTCGCGAGCTCGAGAAGCTTATCGTTGATGCATCGAGTAAAGTTTTTTGGGAATTTGGGTTGCAAATAGAAGGAAATGTTGATGGTCTTCTTCAACCTTTACAAAATGGTTCTGTTCCAAAAATTGTAAGATATGCTGTAAACTATCTTAAGTATCTTTCAACAGTGAATTACAGAACAACAATGGCTAATGTTCTTAGAACAGAACAAAAATGGAAAAATGAGTTTTTGTTATCATCAAAACACGAGACAGATGAAGATTTATTGAAGCTTGCCATTTGTAATGTAATGGAGGCTCTTCAAAGAAACATAGAGTCAAAACGTTTGAGTTGTAAAGACAAGATTTTGGTGCATGTGTTCATGATGAACACTTATTGGTATATGTATATGAGAACCAAGAACACAGAACTTGGTGATTTATTAGGTGAGAAATATATGAAAGAAAATTACAAGGCAGTGGCAGAAGAATCAGCTTACTTGTACCAGAAGCAAGCTTGGTTAGTTTTGGTTAAGATTTTAGATATTGATGAAGAATTAATGGAACAAAAACAAGGAAGAGAAAAAAGCATTGGAAGGTTTGTGAATGAAAAAATTGATACATTTTTTAAGTGTTTGAGTGAGATTTGTGAGAGGCATAGGAGTTTTTATAGTATATCTGATGTTGATTTGAGGGAACAAATAAGAGATGCAACAGTGAAACTTGTGGTGCCAATTTATGCAGAGTTTATGGAGTGTTATTCAGGATTGTTGCAGAGGAAAGTGTATCCTAGTTCTCAAAGATTGCAAGGTTTGGTTGGGAAGGCTTTTGCTTCTACTAATGATTTGAATTTGAATGGTGGACGTAATTCTGGCTCTTTGGAAAGGGATATCAAACAATCTAGATGAGATATTTTGTTCATATATAATGGTTGAAATGGAATTATCATTTTTATGTTTGTTAATAATGTATGTACTTAATGCTGTCCTTTCTATTCAAGTAAAATGTAACAAAGTTGATACTATAATTGTTAAAATTTTAAGATATTAAAAGATTTGCATCATTTAATAAGTTTGTACAATATTTTCTTAGTTGGGAGTTCTAAGCCAGCATGCTAGAGTCTTCTACTCTATGATGTTTATCTTTGCATTGAACCTTTAACAAAACTATGATGCATGTCTTAACTATAATATACAAATTTTGATTTATTTGGACCAACTTTTAATATGCAGTTACAATAGTTTTTCATTGAATTATACATAAATAATCGATGACATAGGTATATAAGCGTTTTAGTGTTTTTTACTTATATTATTTTAGTTCAAATACCCATTTTTTTAGTCTTAGTAAGTTTTTTTCTTAGTTAAATTTTTACTTTTGTAAATGTTTTTGTTTTATTTTTGGTTATTGTTATTTTTTTTTATTGTTGAATTTTTATTTTTGTAAATGTTTTTTATTTTT
>JBBPBR010000005.1:53977792-54002614 GCA_037974775.1 Cicer pinnatifidum | reverse complement strand
ATATTGAAAATGAAATTGAAAAGAAAATTGGAGAATAAAATTGAAGAATTTTTTTACAAAGATTAAAAATAAAACTATAAAATATAATTTGGGATTACAAATTTATTTAACCTTTAATTAAAATACTAAAACAAGACTTATAAAGGGTGTAAATCGTTTAGTTACCAAGTAGCAATAATACATGTAACCAAGCAAGCAAAAGAATAAACCAGAGTTTTAGTTTTCTCTCTTTTTTCACTTCTTTATTTCGTTGTTTCTATTTTCTTTTTTAATAATCAAGAAGAGCTTTAATTTTGTGTAGGAGAAGATTAAGGAAAAGTAGAGGAAAAGAAATTTAATAAATTTTTATTCTTTGGTTCAAATATTTGAAGAAGAGCCAAGAAAATATGTTTTATCTCCAATTTTGAGGAAATGACCCCAAGAACCAACTAACTCAAGACATATTAACAAAAATCTCAACCAGTCGACAAGATTGATGATAATAACCAAAAAAAACTAGACAATATAAGGTTTAAGCAAAGAGAAATTGGCAATTTAGACCAAAAGAAGAAAAATATAAGTGGCTTAAAACTTGGTTAAAGAGAAGTAACAACTCGAGGTGATTTTAAGATGAACTAAGAATAAATGTGTCCATCATAAAACTAGTAACCTTGTGAGCCATTGATGTAAACTAAAAAATATGGATGAATAAGATTGAAGATAGCCAAATTGACTTACCATTAAATGCAACATTAAAAAAATATAGTTAATATCATTTTATAATATATGTAAGTATAGAAAAACAAAAAATTATTTCAAGAGAGTTCAATATCAAAACTATATCTTAATTATATTGTTAAAATAAAATTTTACTATCAAGATTATAAGAATGACCATACTTCAAATAAGTTTTAAGATTTTTACAACATAATTTCAAATTTTAATAGAAAATGACATAAGTCTTTCAATACAAAACACAAAATAAAAAATCATCTTCAAATGTTCTATATTGTTTGAATCTTCTGTTAAGTGAGTAAATTATTTAATCTACGATATATAAAAAATAATTAATCTTAAAAGATTATTTAGTAAACTCAAGATTTAATTGTATCTACTCAGAGGAATTTTGTACTAAAAGTAAGTAACAAATTTGTTTATTGTCTATTAACGATGGCGAGTTGGTACTTTGTATTTCTTTAGTGTGTGTTAAAGAGTATTCTCATCGGATCAATATAAATTTTAACCAATCAAATATAATATGTTGTAAAGTGTGTGTTATAGAGTTTGTAGTTAACACTCCTCTATTAAAAAATGCAAGAATTAGAAGAAAAAAGATAAATTATTTTACCAAACTACTCATCTTAACTATTTGTGAGTTTTCACTATTTTCAATGCAAATTATAGTAGTATTTTAGAAGATGTATATATAATAATCATTGAAGTATAGTATTGAAAAAAAAATAATCACAATGTGGCAACGGTTCTTAGCTATTGTTGAACATATCTAGTTTGTTCCATCATATTTTTGAGGTATTATCTACTTTGAGTTTTGTGTAAGTTATTGAAATTTTCTCTTAGTTAAAAGACGATGATGACTTATACAAGATTCAAAGTGAACAATATCACAAGATATGATGCTAAATAGACTTGGATCACGCTCTTAAAAATTAGCTCAAAAGATGAGGATGCACAACGACATATATACATCCAATAGTTTGATGAGAACCTTGACAATTTGAGAGTCTAACAAAACTTCAACACTTACCACTCATGCTTAGTGTGAGTCTTAGGTTCAATCTACACTGGCATCCTTAACCAAACTCTCATACCACTATGGAGTCACGAGGGTGTTCATACTCTAGAGATCATCGCATTAGAAGTTTTTTTATCTACATACACTTACAGTGACGTTGGTACTAAACATAAATCAAACACGTCATACTATTGAATCTTTTGTTGGGGGTATGCTACAAATTTTGAACAAGAACGTAAAACTAATGATAATGAAGATAAATTCAAAAACGTGTGTATCATACTAAGTTTTAAGTTCGATTTTTTCCTACCAATCTTTGTATATCAGATGCAAACGGGTTAACCAACAAATCTTTATCAATAGTAGTGTCATTCGTTTAAGTTACCAATGATAGTTTAGAGAATCAAACTCATTCGTTTACTCTCGTGCAATAGAGAAAAAAAAATGATTCCGAAATATTTTTGACAGAAATTTGACTCATGTAAACATAAAATTAGTATTCTCGTTTATGCCACTAAAGTGTTTCTATTTAAAGAGAAACTCATATCAATTGGTGAAAGAAAAACTCTTGAAAAAAATTGTAACATTGGTAACTTAACAGATGCATTAGATTAATGGCTAACAAATGCATTAAACCCAAGTATTTGAATCACTTGACCAAGTGATATATTAAGTTATTTAATTTTGCTACATTAATATAACTATGAGAGAATTTCAAATATATTTTAGAAATTCGCCTCACACATACCACAATTGTCAAGAAACATGTGACACAGGAAGTCAGTCAGCGTTGACAAACCATCGGTTTTTGATACTATGTTAAAAGTGTTTTTATTTCACTCTCAAAAGATAACTCGAAGGACGAAAGTGTCCATACACATATATATGTAAATCCAACAATCCATGAACCTCGGCAATATGTAACTTCAACACAACTATATGAGTGACAAATTTTGTTAAATATTCTATTGTGGTTTAGACTACATCAACTGTTGTTGACTGGGATCTTCCACAATACTAATGATTGCAAAAATCTCCATAACACAAGTGTAACTTAAAAACATGGATGTAATGTAGAATTCACAATCATCCATGAACGCCTTATATTACCTTTTTAATCAATGTGATATGCATGGAATTTATTGTCGTGTAGTGTGAAAAAGAAAAAAAAATTGATATACATAGTAAACAAGGCTAGGGAATCTTGTGTTTGAATGTATGACTTTGAATTTCTAGTCGGTGTGGTATGGCATAGTTGCAATATGCAATCTTTGACTTTAATATCTAAAGTTAAGGGGACTATATAGTAGCAATGTCATTGTGACACAAGTTGTTTGAGATGAGAAATGGATAAGCATAGGCATTGGAGATTGAGGTAGTAAACATCATTCGTTGTAAATTTAAGTTGCAAATTCGATTAAATTATCGTTAATTAAAGAGATATTAACGACTATTTTACAATTTTTTATAAGAATATTTTATTTTAATCTATTGAAATTATATAATCAAACTCTTACGACTGACTTCCGTTGATAGAAAGTAATCATTTAAAGTATAATTAGCCATACTTTAGTAAAATTATGATTAATATTTTGTCCTTAAAGGACATCACTATCTTTTGAAAGGAGCATAGCATGGTAATGCAATGCTTCCATAATTTCTCCCCTTATCACATTCTTCACTAACAAACACCCTTTGTACACAATGGCCAACTGGCAATATTGATTCATTCACATAAAGATAAAATAAGGAGGCAAAAAAATTGTGCAAAAAGACACATTAGTTTAGAATTCTAAGGCAATTCCACTCCCTCTCTCTTTCTTAATGATTCTTTTTGTTATTCTCCTTTTTTCATTTATGTTAATAAAAAACTATATAACAAGCACAAGGGTAAGAGGCATATGTATAAACTGTCTCTAAGACTTATACCACTCAATGATATGTCAATTGATCATTCATATTAAAAACTAGAAAGAAAAAAAGGTTGATCTTATGGATATATCTACCTCACAATATAGTGATGCTAGTGAATCTGGTTGGACTCAATACTTAGACCAATCAACTCTTTCTAAGAGTTATTTTCATGGTAGAGATGTGAAGGCTGAACAAGATTTATCAATGGTTTCTGATGCTTCTTCTGGACCTCCACATTATGATAACAATGAATACTATTGTAAGTATTTGTGTCCTTGTCATTCTTCTACAATCAAAGAATCCAAGAAGAAGAAAAAGGTCAAAGAATATGGAAAAAGTCAACAACCTTCAGCTCTTGATGACACTGCTAGCTCCTCATTTTTCAGTTGTCCCAAGAAGAGTCACAAGGTTAATGTTATTTACTTTGGCATTATCTACAACAAACACACTAATGAAACTGTATAGAAGAACTTATGTAAACTGCTTATGATATGTTTATAAAATGTTTTAGTTTATTTTCACAAGTTCTTTAAGATAGGTCATGAAAACCGCTTATAACATGACTATAAGTTGTTTTCAATTTATTTACATAAACTCTTCATATGAAAACAACTAATACCTTATATGAAAAAAGTTTGACTTTATTTTATCTATAAACATTTATATAATAAGTGTTTCTGTTACAAGTACTTAATTAAATTGTTTGTAGCGCTATATTCTCTTATTTTTAGCCATAAATAAAATTGTTAATGGTTTATTTTGCTGTTGAATAGATGCAAGAAAGTTTCACAGGAAATGGAGCAGGGGAGAGTGCATTGAAGTTTTCTGAGTCTAAATTTGCAACAAGAATAAAGGTACAAATCTGTAATATTTACTTTGTATTTAAAATTATTTTACTCGTGCATAATGACTATTAACCATTAAAGGCTTGTGAAAAACTATTTTACATTGAAAGTATATACCAATTAATTAATCATTAGGCATTGCACATTTCATTGTGTTGAGCTTGATTTGTGCAGAGAAAGACTAAATTCTAGAAGCTTTTTAGTTTCTTTGAGTGCTCTCTTGCTGGAAAGCTAGCTTTAGAGGAACCAGGTGATCCATTGTTTTGAATATTCTATCATATTCTATTTTGTTTTGTTTTGTTTTTAATAAAAAATATTCAAGGAAAATTTATGCTAACTATGTAACTCTTGAGTAGGTGATCTTGATGAAAAAGAAAGATTTTAAAGTAACAATTGTCACTGTTATTATATTGTTGTGGAAAGAGAGACTAGAGGATGTCAAAGGACAGAAGCTGTGCATTTTCAAAGTATGCCAAAAGGAAATTGTTATATTTTCTTTTCCTTGCATCTTTTTTGTTTTCAAAAATTGAAGACAAGCTCTTTTATCTGTTGTTTTGTTTTAAATTTTCTCCTCTATTACTATGTTATTATGGATAAAATATAAATTTTCCCCTCTTTTATCTGTTGTAGCTTTACTGTTGTTTTGTTTTTAAATCAAAATAGGTTTCCCATTAAAAACACAAATTTAATTCAAATTCAGTTGCAACCAAATTGAATTTGTAAATAATAAACTTTTGCACTCACTCTTTTATGTTTTTAATTGTCACATAAACATTGTTCTTATTTAACCGTCAATTTTCTTTTCGATTGTAACATAAATTTCGTAACATTAATTATTTATAAAAATATCATTATTTATTAAATAGAGAGAAATATATGAGAAGAGAAAAGAAATGATATAAAGACCAAAGAGTAAAAAATAAACATTAAATTCAGCGTTTAACTTCTTTCATTGAAATTATCCAATATGAACTTCTCCAGAGAACCATTTGCACTAAAAAATAAATTTGAAGTAAAACTAATTAATATTTTTTAAAATATGCAAGTGTTAACTTCACTCAAATTTAATGAAAGCATCTTTATAATATTTTTAATTTAACATTTGATATTCATATTTACCGAATTATTAGTCATAAAAGACAATTTGAACAACATAATTATTTTTATGGAATTAAATTGATTAACTACGTTTTAACTTGTAATTCATTCTGAAGCATAGCAAATTAAATAATTACCAACAAACTTGACTGTTATTTCAATGACACAAACATATACGATATGTGATAGTTATTACTACCTCCATCTCTTAACAATAACGGAAATGGCTATTCCCTCATTTGGATTGATATTTGATAGCCTGATAATATACAAGATTTAATACAAATGCTAAGAACCTACACTATTCAATAATAAATATCATGAAACTTTGAACCAGTAACAAGGAATACGCTCACAAACTATTCATGTTAGTATTATAGTATAGCACAAAAATCTACTGTGTCAAGCGGGAAAATGGGGTCAGGATAAGACAACAAAATAACTGACTAGCCAAAGAAAACGTAAAACTAATAATATTAATAGAACAAAATTGATTATCACAACACAATACATGATTCTTAATCCCAGCAATGGAGAGACAGAAAGTGTAACAACAGTAACGGACTTTTATCACTATGATGAATCCCCTGAAGCTGAGAGTAATTCTATTAGGTAGTAGCCTATGTCCCATATATATGTCTGTGAACCGGTTCAACATCTAAGCTTTGGACCACTTCCGTCCATGGTTTGTCTATCATTAAGAAGTGATTATTTGAAATGTGGGATAAAAATAACACAGGATCGTTTCCTAAAGGCAAAACGTCAAAGTTTTTCCTAAATTTAGTCCTTTTCTTAAGGTTAAAATTTTGTGAATTCTTGACTATTGAATCTTGAGTATGTATCGTTTCACCATCATCTTGCTCCACGGGCAAGCCAAAGTCAATCAAGCACATTGCCCTGAAGATTGAACAATTTCAAAAGATGAGAAATACAAGCAGTACAGACATGGTAAATTCTACATTTTTTTATAGTTTCTATTCCCATGAGATATCCAAATTAAACTTGAACTTAACATTGACTAGATGTAAAATTGTCATTGAATTGTGGAATAAGACTACATGGAATTTTGAAATTATGTAATGACGTACAACAAAACTATATACCTCTTGTAATTTACAATTGATTATTACATCATACAGCACCCAAATTGTGAAATCAACAGATGTAAGGATTAAATTTCAAAGCATCACAATTCTCAAGCCAACATATTAGCTTTTTAATCCTTCCAGTTCTTTTTATTAGAAACAAATAAAACAACACAAACAAACGAACTATTATTAAAGAAAAAATCAGGGATGTGAAGGGAAATTAAATGATTAATTCACTTTGAATCTGTATGCCAAGAAGATCTGATTTTACCACCCTCAAACCCTTTTATTACCCTAGAAACACCAATTAGTCTAAACTAAGTCACAGGAGCATGGAGACAAATTTTAGGAGTTAGCATTCAACAGGCTTACACAAACACAGGGCACATTCAGATAGATATTAGGAGATAGCATTTAACAGGCTTACACAAATACAGGGCTCATACAGATAGATTTTAGGAGTTAGCATTTAACAGGCTTACACAGACACAGGGCTCACACAGACAGATTTTAAGAAACACAGGAAGACAAAGACAGAGGAAGTGGAAACACAGAAAGACAAAGACGCTGACTTGGAGAAAAAGAGTGGAGTAAATGCAGTGACAGAGTGAAGTCATTAATCAAGTGCCAAAATACATAGGAAGTGAAGTCTGTTAGACATTTAGGTTTGTCGAAGAACTTCAATCCATTAGTAGTTTCCCTAACTAAAGCTGGAGTATTAAACATAAACTCTATCAAAAAGAACATATATTGAAGCACCTAATGTTTGACGATAACATAGCTATTTCCCTAACTAAATAAAAATTCAGCAATTAAAGATAGATAACATAGCCAATATACAAATATCTATGTTGGGGAAAGCGAAATGGAGCAGCCAACCCCAATTCTGGGGGAAACATGGTGCAGGACAGCCACAAAAAGCAAACAAATAATTGTTAGTGATGTGCAACTCTCATTTTGGTTTTGATCAATTCCATAATGCAAAATGTCAAATTTATATTACAAAATATACCTGGAGCTATAAACCATCACCGAAGATGAAGTTGACGAGGGAGGGAATGAAAGCCCGATGACTTCACCAGGAAACTCCTGAAATCTCCTGGGAAGAACAAATGTATTCCGCATCGACCATTCCCCCAGTTGCCTGGCCTCTACGTCAAATGCATACACTTGATTTGAGGAAGTTGTAACTATCAGTATATTGTTGTTCTGGGGCGGAAATCCACCAGCTGTAACAGATGCACCGTCCAATCTTGAAATGAACCAGTGCTGCCTGTAGAACAAAAAAGATATTTATTTTATAAAGATGGGGTTACATGGAATAAAAAAGATATTTGAACACACAAAATTGACACGGTGTGTAATTCTCGTCGTATTTATGCGGCGAACATTATTTTTTTTTAAAAAAAGTCAAGTTTTTTTCAACTTTTGCTTCATAATCGAGACATTTATACAAGTTTATACTATTAACTACTTTGAATACTTCATTAACCATGAAAATGTAAATCATTAACCACTTATTTAACATATATCTCATTAACCACTAAAATGCAGACCTTAACCACTTTAAAGTTCTATGATTTAGTGGTTAAAGGAGTACTCTAAAGTGCCTAATGCCATGTATTTTAATGATTAATGAAATATATGTTTAAAAAGTGGTTAGTAACATGTATTTTACTGTTTAATGAAGTATTCAAAGTGGTTAATGGCACAAATACGAATATTGTGTTGCAAAAGTATTTTTATTTTTATTTTTTAAAAAAAGTATACATATGGTTTCTGTGTTCCAATAACACAGCTGAGCGAACACAGTTTTCTCCTGTAACAAATTATTGATATTGTGAAGTGTAAACTGCGACTCAGCAAAGGTTGTCGTGTGTACATTTTTTTAACCTTCATAATCATTTTTTATTTTCAATATTCTTTAAAAATCTTATAGATGCTCTAGCTACCTGATGCAAAGTAATTTAAGTAATAGATCTCTCAATTAATAAGAAGCTGAACAAATTAGAGACAATACCTTAGTGTCTCCAAGTTAAATACATATATATCCCCAAAGCAATTCACAGCGGCCAACCACTGCCTATCAGAACTTGTAAACAATCTTGTGATGGGTGGTTCAGCTGGTGGTAATCCGTCATCTTGAGGTTCACGAAAGGGTGTAAAAGTGTGTATTATTTCTGAGCTATTGGCATCCAAAACCTATGGCATTCAAAAGCAAAAAGAATCGGTAAAACAAAATAGATGCTTAATACAAAGATCATAGTATTTAAACAAGCAAATACACCAAAAGAACAATTTAAAAGTCAATTTTACAAAGCAATTTGGAAGCTAAGCTTAAATTCTAGCAACAAACATAATGAGAAACAAAAAATGGTAGAAATCAGAATTTATCAGGTCTCAAACATACAGGTTCCAGAACAGAAAAGAGCAAATTTTAAGCAAATTATATGGAGAGAAGTAAGCATAGTAAACAAAAGTGTAGAAACTCGAGGGAAAACAAGCAAAAAACTGCTTTGTGAAGTAATGAAAGAACCACACTATGCATAAACCAAAATTTTACCTACTACATGAATCATGAGATGGAGAATAATGCTAACTTACATATATCCTTCTATCATTCCCAGCTACTACCAACCAAGAGGAGTCATGAGTAAAAACCATTGAATGTGCAAAAGGTAATCTCTCAGGAAGCTTCCTCTTTTCGAAACCCACTGTCATTTTTCCAGCTTTGGATCTCTCCAATTTAAAAAGACAAGGCTTTGCATTATCAGAATATGCAAAAAATGCCCCTGAATTTGCAAGGGTGCTACAAATTATCTTACGAGATGCCTTACTCTTGACTCGGCCAACACCTTCAGCCTTTGCATAGCCTCCAGTTGTGCGAACATTTTTTAGATGTAGCAAACGGACTTCTACCCAATGCGAAGACTGGAGTAAAAGCATTGGTAATTGATTGAAGGAAGTATTAAGTGCTACTTGAATGGGTGTTCTCTGAGGAATAGGACACATATGATGAGGATCATACTCGGTGAATTGTTGTGCGGGGTATGCAACGAGTTTTGTGTCATCTCCTGCTGAGATAAGCATGGGAACCCCCACATGAGCCCATTTATGATAACTAAAATCATTTGGCTTTTTTTCATGACGTGCTCTTTTTATCCTTTCATCTGGCAAAGTATCTGCAAAAAAGAAATCCATGGCTAAGGAACAGAGATGACAAAAATCACAAATAAAAAACAATGCTCATTGATCAGCTGTTCTACAGCAAATAATTGATTTTTCTGCAATGAAAGAACAAATGGTTAAACTAAGAGACAGATCTTCTGATTCTCAGAAAATAGCACCAAAATACACTTTAGCATATTTCTCTAAAATACACTTCAAAAAATTATCTCCTAAACATAGGACATACAGATTTTGCAAACTAGCTCATCCAAGCACACAAAGTCACTTATACAACATTCGCGGAATATATAAAAAAACGAGATAGAACTTTTAAACAGACCTTCTTGACTTATCGGCACAGCAACAGTCAAGGCTCGGACGTCATGTGTATGAGCTTTTTTATAATCAACATAGATCCATTTCTCGATTGTTGACGTAGACTCCTTATAAAGAAGAACCTTCATATATAAAAGTTAAACATTATAATTCCCTTGGTGATTAGTATGGGGTAGGATTTTATTGAAAAAACAACAATAAAATATTCTGACATACACATTACATATAATGGCATTTTACTTGAGAAAGATAAACAGCAGAAACCAACAAAAGTGATACGTTGACATGTAAGATAAGATAGACAATAGACTTCCATCATGATCAGTTCAAGATAGAGACAAATTTACATTTTAAGCAAAGAGAAGAGAGTGTATCTAACTCTGTAGTTAATAGCAAAGGTAGAGGCTGCACCAGCGCCTTAGCGTGGCATAGCAGCCACTAGGCACTACAAGATCTGCTGTTGCATCGCAGTTTCTGGTAGCGGCTGTAGCTCACACCATCACGGCCAAATCACAGCAAAATAACAGCTGTGGAGGCCGGTGTGGTGTAGCTTTCTTAAAAAGCCAAATGTACCCAAAGCTATTGAGCAGTCTTCAGCGGCTCTTTTTGCAATTCCGGCAGTTCAATAATACTCCGGCTTTGCCACTCTCTCCACTGCTTCTTCGTTATGTCTCACTCTCAGATCCGTGCATGACTTTTCATTTTTGAATAACAGGCAGCGATGGGACATAGAGAGCTGAAATTCAGGTAATTGGGCCATGCGGCCCATGTGTTTTAATATGTTTTCTCTTGGTTTTTTGTTTTGTTGAACCTCACAAGCTAAATAATCATCTCTCAGAATAACATAAATAAACTCAAAACTTTCAGAATAATATCATAAAAATAAATCAAATTACAATATACAACATAATAAACTAAATGAACGATATAATAATATAATAAAGTATAACATATACTATAATAAATTAAAAAACTAAGTAATAAAAATAATAAAAAATCAGGACGGGAAAGGTAAGTTATACATGGATTAACTTGGCAAAAAAAAAACATTCACAGTTCGTTCAATCAATATTAATGATAAAAAAGTTGAATTACTACGGTTCATAGTAATTTATCTCTTATGGAACTACATACCTTTCCATCAGAACCAGCAGAGAACAGCATATTGTGATTAGGGGCTGCTGCCAGAGCATGTACATCTCCCTTGTGTCGAGTAATAATTGCTAGGGAAGTTCCATTTTGAACATCCCAAAACTGGACGCTACCACTGCTGTCTCCACTAACCAGTGTCCCAGACCTAAATAATAACTGCTCAATCAGCAACACACAGGTAGCAAACAGACAGTGGAACTCCGAAACTAAAATCAAAGCAATACATTATATATATGAATTGCTGAAGTGAGCAAATCTAAGACAGCTAAACAAAAAGATGCAGTTTCAGTCACCTTAAATACAGTAATGACCATATACAAAGTTTATGTCCACTTCCCGCACCTCCATATTTAGCTGTAATCCTATGGACTTCAAGACCTGATTTAGCATCCCAGATTCGTATTATCCTGTGAGTAGACATAGAAGAAATATGTCAATTAACAAATATAAGTGAATTATGCAGCTGATAGTTCTTAATCCGTATTAGCCATATTAGATAGAGAAGAAAACATATTCAACTAAGGCATATCAATTGTTTTTTTTTAAAAAAAAAGTGGCTGCTGCTACATATGCTAACTTTTATGAATTAAACATACAACTTGTATTATAGTGATTGGTGAAAGAGAATAGGTCATAAACTATGAAGTCCTTGAAACTTTGAAAGTGACGCAACATTGTAATCATGCAATGATCTATATGACTATACCGATCATGGTATCAATACATACCCATCACTACTTCCTGAAAATATGAATTTAGCATCCGTGCTCCAAGTTACACTTAAAACTCGTCCTGAAAACAACACAGTAAATCATCCTCTACACGGGAATCAAGCATAACAGAAAGAAAACCATGACAGAGAAAATCTAACCTTCAACCCGGGGTAAGGATTTTTGATATATAAACTCATTTTCATCAGAAATAGTATAAACTCTAACACATCCATCGTCAAAACCAACTGCCACTCTTGGATCCTCTAAACTGGATTGCTTTATCACATCACGTGAATCAGAATCTTCCTCACTATCGCTGTTCTCATGTTCATCTGAACCATGAAATCTCTTCAAATAACCATTTCCCATTTGATAACCATTGGTTTCGCCATGGTCA
Organism: Cicer pinnatifidum; assembly: GCA_037974775.1. NCBI lineage: Eukaryota > Viridiplantae > Streptophyta > Magnoliopsida > Fabales > Fabaceae > Cicer > Cicer pinnatifidum. The sequence continues at coordinate 53,990,171 of JBBPBR010000005.1, read as the reverse complement.
CTTTTAGGCAGCACCACAGCCATTTGCCATATTGAGGCACCATTAGATTCAAGCACCATCTGTAACAACGTGACAAATTAAACAAAGAAAATAACAAAAACATTAACACCAACGATCAAAAAACTAAAATGAAAGGCACCACTCATTCATAACATAGCACAAAAGTCTTTCAAAAGCACAATAAATAAATATTAAACTACTAAGGAACCGCAAAGACACTCATTCATTGATCACTACCAAACAAATCCAACTACATTACTATCAACTGTCATAACTGTAATGAGCTTAAAAAGTACCTCCAATTCTATATATTCCTATTAAAAACACTTAGACCCTGTTCGGGTTGGCTTACTTGAGCTAATCCAACAAAACAAATGCACATGTGAGAATGTTTTAGGAGAGGTAACTTATGAAAACAGCACTTCATTTAATCTTTTGTTAAGAAATTATAGAAATAGCTTATACTACGTGCATAAAAACTAATTACGTTGTTTATCAAAACAGAACCTTAGTTCAAAAGCTTCAATGATCCATATAAAACTGCATAACAAAAAGACAAAAAAAAAGTTCAAAATAAATACCGTTTGTTTCAATCGAAAGAAATCCCAGAACGAAACAGAACCATCAATGTTAGAGGAAAATAAACGACCATGAGGAAATCCTTTTAAACCACCAGGACACCAAATTAGCGACGAAACAATCCTATTAGGGTCTCCATGGATAACCTACAAAAATCAAAACCTCATTACATCAATTAACTAAATAATTACAATATAATTAAATTAAATTAATATAAATTGAGTTGGTTAGGTTTAATGATGGTTTACCAATTGACAGTGCCAATTAACGGTATTAGGAGAAACAAGCCAAAGCTCTAAAGAACCGTCTTCACGCGATGCAGCGACGCGTGAACCATCAACGCTGGTGGCTAAAGCGGTTACAGGTGAAGGTTTATAATCTTCATTTTGAAGTTGGTACTTAACTTTGATCTTGTCCATGGAGGCGGTGTGAATGAAGTGAGAGAGTGAAGAGTGAAATGAATTTGTTAGGGACTCAAACTTCTGAGTGACATCAAGACGGCCATAGTTAGGTTTGTTTTTGAGGTTTAAGCGCGGATGGGGAGAGACTATTTATATTATGGGTTTTCTCATTTCGAAGCCCAATTCTTTTTTCTAAAAAAAAAAAAATTACCCCATACCCCCTAATTATACCTATACCCCCAAATAAACAATGAAACGACAATTTTGTCCTCGGTTAACTAATTAAACTCCAAGTTTTTCTGCGAACAATATGCACTGCGGAAAACTTGGTTCCAGTTTCTCGGTACAAAATCTATGTTCCGGATAATTTTTTTCAACTTCTCCAGTACAAAAGCCTCTCCCGTAAATCATTTTTGAAGTTCTCTGGTATAGATGCTTCTTCCGGAAATCTTTTTTGAACATCTCTGATACATAAGCCACTTCTGAGAAACTTGAGTGTAACATTTTCGGTAGTTACCGGAGAACTTGAACCTCAAGTTCCCTAAAAGTTATATTATTATTTTTTTTATTTTAATTAATTATAATTTTATAATTAATTGTGATTTATTGCTTTTTATTTTTTTTATTTTTTCAGCAGACGCACGAGGAAGAGGAGGCAAAATCATACGAATTATACGTGACACTAATACTTTTACATCATCCGCGATGAATCCTCTAGAGAGGATTCAACTGACAACTTCAAGGAGAAAAAGACTAATGATAATTGAAGACGATGATGAAGGAGATCATGATCATAGATTTATCCCATATGTGACTATATATCAGCACGAGAAGCCTTTGATGGTGCATGAGGAGGAGGTACATGAGCAAGTGGATGTACATGAGTAGTAGGAGGTTGCACCTGCTCATGAGGGAGAACATATGGAGGAGGGGCATGATGGAGCTCAGGGACCTGGTGAGCTTACACGGTATCTTGGAGGACCTTATGATTTGTTCGTCCTTACACAATATTGTGATCATATTTCAGCTGGACTATGGTTTGGTGAGGTATGTTAAATTACTTATTATTTATGGTGCCTTAAAAATATTTAAATTAATTATTATTTTTGGTCTATATTTAATTTTAATGTCATGTATTTTCTTTGTATACAAGAGCGACCATTGCTGAAAATTGTTGCGCATGGAAAGAAAATGCAATAATTTACCCCGCCGGTACTCCCACGACCTATAGAGAACTGAGTGAATTTTGTCAAAATTGAACTTATTACAACGAGGTAGTTTGAAGATGATCGACAACAACCTGATTTATGTGTTTGTGGAAAGATGACAGTCTGAGACATCATCATTTCACATGTCATTTGGTGAAATGACGATTACTTTTGATGATGTTGTCAATCTTTTGGAATTTCCTATTAAGGATGAGTTCTATAATCCACCCGATGTAGATAGAGTAATGACATGTAATCTTACCATGATTTTATTAGGAGTGGCCGAGGGAGAGATCTGGGAGGAGACCAAAAAGACTAGAGGTGCACACTATAGACTCGATTGGTTGAAAGATGTCTTCAGAAGTCAGTGCGCAACATAAAGATATGATTGTGCTGCTATGACGTATCTGTCGAATTATAAGGGAGTATTATTTTCACTGATGGAGTCATACTCTAGTTGATGTGAAGTACATTCCTTTATTCATACATTTAGACGGTACGGATAAATATGCATGGGATATTGATGCACTCGTAGTCCTTTATGACTACCTCTCAAATGTCTGATGTTATGATACCAAACAAATAGGTGGATATATGGCGTTGCTTCAGGTATCATTTATTTATTTAATTTTTATTATTAAATATTATGTCAATTATTGTTAATTATTAATTTTTATGTATATCATTTATTTATTTTTTATGTTTAATTATTTGCATATCATTTATTTATTTTTATGTATAATTTTTTAATTATTATTTATTGTTAATTATTTTTTTTTTATCATCATTAATATATTTATTTTTATTTGCAACAGTGTTGGTTTTACAAAGATTTTCCAAATATTTGTAATATAGGTGATCAGGGTACTAACGTGTAATGATTTGCCTGAATGAATATATGGTGCTACAAACAAGGCAAGCATAAGGTCCATGAGTACAGACGTATCATTGACGCATTGACACCTGCGGATGTTATATGGAGACCATGGGAGAATCATAGGAGTTTCATTCCCTTTGATGATATCATGCTCTATATTGGTCACCTCCGGATGTTATATGGAGACCATGGGAGAATCATAGGAGTGTCATTTCCTTTGATGATATCTTGCTCTATATTGGTCACCTCCGATTATGCAACATTGTAGTGAAATATATGCCAGAAAGGTGTTTGAGATAATTTGTATATATCTAATATATTATATCACCGCCACCTCCAAATCCTTCTAGATTATTTGATGCAGATATGGAATGGTTGGGATATGTGACACCAGTTACAGATATATTTCATAAGCTTCGTTCATCTACATATCCACTAAGTGTCAAGATGGATATTTGGAGTGATTCTATCAGGTGTCTCATCCACTGCTGGTGCGACTAGATGGTGTACCCCATGTCCCACATTATAGTGTCTCGACCACCAGTGCAGATGTTTCTAGTTCACAGCTGCCACCTATCCTACAGTAGATCGGTGATCTTATACAACAGGGATTTAGTGAACATGAAGCTAGTCTGAATGATGAGTTGTATATTCACTTTTATAAAGTTTTGTACTTATCGCGTAGTCACGTTAGTTAGTAGTAACATTTTTATGCATTATTGTTATGTTGGTTACTTTTTATAAACACTTTATGCATTATTGTTATGTCGGTTGCTTTTTATAAACACTTTATGTGTTATTGTTACGTCAGTTACTTTATGTGTTATTGTTATGTCGTTTATATTATATTGTATATGATGCTTCAACTTATGGCTGAATAACATCAGAAAATTGTTATGTTCGCTGCCATATCAATGTATGACTGAATAACATTAGGAAATTATCTCCAAAACAAATGCTTTGAATATTGAGACGACTGAGAGAAATGTTTCTTTGATTGAGAGGTTTGTCTCTTCATTGATGATTGAGATGGTTGGGAATAAGATCTTCACAATATGTTGCATTCACATGCTCAAAGTAAGAAGGTTCTCGATATATATCATATCCATTCGGCTTATTACCCTTACTCTTTTTTACTCGTCCTTTGGTTTTGACTTTTTCAGGTGGTGGACACATTAAACCTGTAGTTGGAAAAGCAAATTCACACACTTTAACACTTGTTTTCATATAACATTAAGTGATCGAAAGTGTTTCTATAAATATCTTAATAGACATATTCAACTCTTATCTATCTTCTATGTCTTTGGTGAGTTCACATTCCATACTTAATTTTCTCCATTGAATATGTACAGAATCTAGAGGAATTGGTTCACCCATCAATTTATATTATGTCAATTCACAAGCACAAGTAACATGTATGTCCTTCTGAGATAACACCCATATACAGATTTGTCAGTACCTACCCACTCAACTTTCTCGTATTCTTCAGCAATACTTCTCTTGATACAAATGTATTCAATCTCTGATAAAATTGATTTATGTGTTAATGCTCTTCATCATAAAAACTTTTCTAAAACGAGGTCTTGATTTTTTTTATTTTGCAACCTTATCATGTTGTTCATAGTCTCCCAACATTTACACATATCTCCAATGTTGTTTTCTAACATTAACTTCAGCTTCAAGTGAGCTAACTCAACCCTATAATTACATATAAATTGTCACCATTGAGCAATTCAACAATATATAATAAAATTACAAAATCAAAGTTTTAGAGTCACATTACATACTTATTAGTCGTTGTGTTCCTCATACGTATCACTTGATTTGTCCATGCTTCAACAAACACTTTATTATCAACACATGATTGTTCAAACATGTGCAAGCGCATGATATACTCTTTTTCATCACTGCAATACACAATGTCTTTCCACATATTCAATATCGACTCTTGTATATCCTTTAAGACATATTGCTTGCATTTTGTTCCAACATTTTGTGGATATGAAATCGACAAAGCAAATTAACAACATGTGAAAATATAATACCAACTGCATTCATTAACGCAAGATATTTGTTTGTCACAATTACTTGAGGAAATTTGTTTTATGTATCAAACAAATCTCTTAACCTTTCTAATACCCAACAAATATTTTCTTAACCAATACACAATGTCTTTCCACATATTCAATATCGACTCTTGTCTATCCTTTAAGACATATTGCTTGCATTTTGCTCCAACATTTTGTAGATATAAAATCGACAAAGCAAATTAACAACATGTGAAAATATAATACCAACTGCATTCATTAACGCAAGATATTTGTTTGTCACAATTACTTGAAGAAATTTGTTTTATGTATCAAACAAATCTCTTAACCTCCCTAATACCAAAAAAAATGTTTTCTTAACCAATTAAAATACTTGCATTAATTAGTTATGGGATAGATCATACCGTATGTGTATGATATTGTTAACTATGTCTATACAAAAATATTAATTATGTTTTTGGAAAAAGTATTTAGTTTTAGTCATGCAACAAAATATTTATTCTATTTTTTACTTTTACCTAAATAACAATTTAGTTTCTACCAAAAAATAGTTTATAATATATCGTGATTGTGTGCAAAGCTAGTTAGTACATAGGTGTCTGTACATGCATATAGTGATCGAAAAGTAGAAAGAAAATAAAAATAGTGTCAAGATGGGTTAAACAAAGGTACTCATTATTATTTTTAATCAATGTATTCTATGGATTTTAATAAATGAATCTAGAATAATGATTAGCTTAAAAGACTAGACTAGAAGTAGGGTATATTTTGTGTGAAATCTGAAGATATAAAGATTTAGAATATTATAATAATAAATAATAATAAAATATAATGTAACGTATGTGTGAGTGTGACAAATACAAAGAGTATAAAATTTAGAATTTGAATGAAAGTTGTTGAATTTTTAATGCAAACATATTTGTGACTCGCATGGTTAATAACATGAATTATTAAACAAGAGAATTAAACAAAACCGTGTATAGTATATAACAAATGTGCGTGTGATTTAAGAGATAATGATGTTGCATAATTATTCAAATAAGATAGGACACTATCCCTTTTTCTTTGACTCGCAGGTGAGTTTGGTGTGTATGTTTGTCATATCTCTGTAACATGTAAACTTTCAATGGAATTTGAATATGCAACTACCATACCATCTACTAAATATTGTATATATTTATTTTGTTAGAAGCATTATCGTAAAGTAAACTATACAGGTTCAATAATTAAACCACCATCAGAAGGAGCTGAGCTGTCAGCAACATTGTCCATTTCCATTTTTACCACCTCATCCTCTTCTTTCTCAACCTTCAATCTCTGCTTCAGAAGAGTAATAAACAGTTTTAATTAGAAAAAATACAGTTTGTGCAGAATTATAAAATAAAATAAAAACATAGGAACTGACAATCAACAGAGCATAACAGCAAAATTGGAAAGGCCAAAACCATGGTTATCAAATTGAGATTCAAATGATGAATCTGAAGACCTATTTTTGGAATCGTGAGTCGAATCTTATTATGAATCACAAGATGCATTACCAATAAAATAAAATTATGTAGGTCAAAATAATTCATTCAATATGCAAGTCACCGACCAACGAACCAGTGACCTAGTGACTTGACAAAAAAACGTGACTAGCTACATTTCGTGATTCATAAAAATGAATTGAGATTCATCGTAGTGAATCAGAATTTGAGATATGACTCGTTTCCAAAATAGATACACTCTAGAGATTCATATCGATAGGGTTCAGTTTTGTATCAAATCAAGATACCACTCGCATATAGCAGAAGGACCGATAAATAACCAGGGGAAAAAAAGAGCGATCAAGTCTTAGTAAATACTAATCACCTTTACTGCCACGCACGAGTCCTTCAATTTACGTGCAAACATATTTTCATACAGTTTAGCATCTTTTTTGTCCCTGTCAGCTTGAAGTTGCTTCAATTTCATCTTCAGTACCTTTACCTCCCTGAACCAAAATGAAAAACCATGTTTCTATAATGATAAGCTTTTAAGCCAGCAATGAATTTTTTAGGAGAATCAAACCAACCATTTTAGGTACCTGTTTTGTGGATCCACCTCAAGAGCTTTCTTGATGTCAACATCTGCCAAAAGAAAGTCTCCGGTCTCTATATATGCTTGCGCTCGTCTAAATAAAGCTTTCACATTGTGAAACTCAACATCAAGCACCTGATGAAAAGAGTTACAACTGTGATATGGAAGCTACACTTATAATAACTCGGGCAGAAAAGAAAAAGAGTATAGATTGCTATTAAATCGTATGACTGACTCGATTTGCTGTTACCTGAGTACATAGTTTGATTGCTCCAGGAAAATCATTCAGTTTAAGACAACAAGCTGCACCATTCAGCCAGCAAGAAACTCTCAACAATTTAGCTAGCTTTTGCTCATCGTCACCATAGGATCCATCTTCACTAACAAAATCAACAGCCTGAGAAAGAAATAGGTATCATGGATTTGGACCAAAGTCATGGACTAGAGAAAATTATTAATGGAACTTGAAAAATTAAAGCCTTTGCAAGTAAAAGATTTACCTTTTCATACTTCTTCCAAGCTCGCTGATATTTGCCGACTTTAAATAATATATTTCCTTCCTCTTTCTTCCTCTCGGCCACCTCAATTTTTTCATTACTATTTAACTCCCATGGTGCTTTCTCCTTTGAATCAAATCAAAGTTAATATTATTGAAAGCACTAATGTAGATAGATACGTGTATGTACGTAATAGCAAACGAAACGATACACCATGAAGAAACTAAAGCATATTGCAAGTCACTTTGTTTTCTCTATTTTGTAGTAAATGATATAAGTGCATATTTTAAATCCGAGTGACTTTGACGAAATCACGGTGGAATAGTGATTTTGTTGAAGCTTCATGTATAACTTTTGCCAAAGTCAGTGACACACCGTAATTCTGTCAAACTCGTCACCAAGACAAACACGTATTAAGTTTCCATCATAGTCTATACAGTAGACCAAGATCTTCAATTCTTCAAAGAGCCAAGGCATGCAATTTCTTTAATTTTACCTTAATAAAATCGACCATTTCAATGTCATACACTACTTTTGAGCTTGGGGGCACGATAGCGAGATCTTGTCTTACTTCAACATTTCCAAATGCATAATCAGGATGAATACTAACTATGGCCCTCTCACCCTTCTTCATTGTTGCGACCGCTCGGTCTAGACCAGTAATCACTAGTTCTACAGGCAGCATAATAAAAGCATTAGCGTCATCACTTTCTAGTAGAAGTCATAAACAGTTGATTATAAGGGGTAAAAAAGCATGCAAAAGAGTGTGGTTTTGAGATATAATCAGAATAAACTCACCCTCGTCAGTTACGAATTTTAAGGGTTGTGTTTCACCAATTCCTCTTTTCTCAAATACAGTGCCATCTTCTAGCATAGCTGTGTAGTTGACTGCCATGACAATTTTACCAAAACAAATTAGTATAATTAGAACAAATCATTAATGTTCTGTGATACGCTGTTTAATATAAAATGTTGTCAAATAGCGGCTATAGAGGTGCTATAGCACTGTTGCACAATAGAATTTGAACAAACTGTTATTTTCCGCGATTAGCAATTGATAACACTAAAATCAACTAAATCAATAACGAAACTTGATTCATTATCTTACCAGTAACATTTGCACCCTCGTTAGCTGTGAAAGCACCCTCCCCGTCTTTCAAAATCTTCTTAATCACCATGGAGTCGCCAGTAACATTTATGACAGGCTTGAAAGACACCAATTCAATGTTAACATGCAGCACTGAGTTTGGGGGAATCAAATGGAACCTGCTGCCGGATACTCTCCCCTTCTCCCCAAAGGCATCTACATTCGCCATACAAAAACAATTCCAAACTAGTTATTTGAGATATTGGACTACAAGATTCATGAAGCTAAGGATGAAAAGTGGGAAAAAATTTAGCACCCAGATATTGTGTAGCTTATAACCAAGAAGACTTTAAAACAACAACAACTAAGCCTTATCACACTAAGTAGGGTCGGCTACATGGACCAGACGATGCCATGACTTTCTATCATATAAGCAACAGTAAAAATAACTGACATTTATTGGTATCGAACTCAGCTTTGCACAGCATAGTTACGTCAAAAGCAGACTTAACTTTAAACTTGAAGCTCCATTTTGCAATCAATTTATCAAAACCAATTATGATGTAGTAACTAAAGCACTATGATAAAAGAAACCAACCAGAATAAAGCAGGAAACTTTAATGGACTAATATGGACATATAATAAGCCTTTCATTTGGTTACCGCAGAAAGGAAATCAAACAGATACTATAGGTGGAGTAGAAGAACAAAAAGGTGTACACTGAGGTTGAACAATTAATTCAGCCTTCTCTCCCCTTGTCATAGTCATGATCACTTTCGGCAATCTAGGAATAAGATGACCTTCAAACAAAAAAATTATTGGTCACAAAAACTGAGATGAAATCATATTTTCAACGTTGAATGAAATAAAATAGCAGTACATACAACTAAACAAGATTACCATCCTTCACATGGAATTCAACTCCTCCTTCCGGTGTTTCTGCAACAACGGTGCCATCTACTAGTGCCACCTGATATTTCACTATAGTAGCAAAAGAGCCAAAAAGAGTAATAAGCTAAAACAAACTTCAATTTCAAAACAAGCCAAAAAAAACAGCAACAGAAAAAATCATTAAAATGGATAGTATAATAACTCTCAACTTGTTGACATTTGGGAAGCAAAAGAATTAAGTATAAGCGGCTGTTAGAATACCAAGGACTTCGTCTAGATCACCAGGCCGATCGCTCCCTTTTCCTTTCTCCATAATTTTCTTGAGAATTCCACCATCTTTGCAAACATCCACCACCGTGATCCAAGAAACGAGTTCCACCTCAAACTGCACAACTGAGTTGGAGTCTTGTGGAATGCCCTCAGACTCGGCAGCAGGTAATGTGAACAAGGACACCTCTCCCTTCTTCATGGTGACAATCCCATCATCCAATCCAGCATACACTTCACCTGTCAAGTGTCAATCCGACAAACACATAAACAATACGAATTTAGCTCCTCAAATGCAAGCAGGCAAAGCAAAGTAATCTCAACCAATGATGAATGAATCATGGTTAAAGTTCCAATTTATTAATGATTTGCCATGCTTGTTTGTGTGCATTTAACATCATCTATTGATATATTCATCAACCATTGAGATTACTTATTTTATCATCTAAGGTAAATGACTAAATTTAGAGAAGCTAAATCCAAAAATTACATTGTACCACCACCACCAACCAAGCTTATGCCATTAAGTAGCATCGGCTACATGGATCAAATGACGACATAACATTCTATCATATAACATATCTTAAAAATTACATTGTACAATTAAAAAAAGACAGTTTCTTTCAATCACATTTGAAATCTAAATGACATAAGCCTCGGGTGGTTAATAGACTTCAGTTAAGGTTGAAAATACCAAGTTCGAACCCAACAAATCATGGTCAAACTTTAATTACCTCTCGGCCACACTCGTGAATTCTCTTGAGAATTGGAATGTTAAGATATTAAAAAATAAATAAAATAAAAAACCTAAATGACAACACCCACATAGAAATTATAATTTGAATCCAAAGGACACCCACATAAAATTTACAAAAAATAATAACAAACAAGATATATTTTATTGAAATTACAACAAAACAAAATTGTTAAATTATTGTGACCTTGGCCAAGTGTAAATGTAATGGGACAATCAGAATCTCTAGTAGAACCCAATTTGGTTCCATCAAGCAAAGTTCCAACATAGTGAACTGCATTTGAAAATTAAGCATAATGGGGTGTTAATATTCCATGTAAAGATTGAAAATTTAAATGATAGAAATGAAAAAGAGTGTGTATGTATGAGTAACCACTAACCAGTAACATGATCGTTGAAGTTAGGGGTTTCCCAACCGTGTCCACGTTTGAGGAGTTTCTTTTTGATTGGAGAGTTAGAAGTGAGTTGTCTCTCTTCACCAAGCTTGTGGGGTGGTGCTGATTCGATTACCTCGCCTGGTTCTTCGTCGAGTTCATCTTCTTCTATGTCTGATAACACTGCCATTGTTTCCCACTTTTTTCTTTGCCTCGCTTCTCGAACAATCCTCGGTTTAGGAACACACTTTCTGTGTCTTAACCATATAAAAGTGTTTGCAATGCAAACATTCTAAATTCTATTTTTTTTTTTTTTAATATTTTAAATTATTTTTAATTGGACTGCAGTATAATTGATAGTTGGAATGAATAAAGTCCTATCCTTACCGTTATAAACTCAATTTTTAAGTTTAATTATTTATTCTTAATTCTTAAATCAAGTGCATTTATTTCCATTTAAAAAATCCTACAAATAATCAAAATGAATATTTTTCTTTAAAGCGTTTATAGTGTTTTGTCGAGGCTACTCTAATTTTATTTTCTTAAAAAAGTCTATACCTAACATTTCATATATATTCATTTATTTGGAGTTATCGATGATACTTTTTTTTAATATTTTTTTTAATCAAAATACCACGCTTTTAATAAATAATATAGAAATATTATATTTTTTAGATTTTTGCGTAATCTAGAGATTGCGACGATATGAAGTAAATTATATATATATATATATATATATATATATATATATATATTTTATTAATATTGTTAATTATTATTTAATAAATTATAAATAATTAAAATATTTAAAATACTATTAATAAAATAAAATACATTAATAAATAATAATAATAATAACAATTTTAATAATATTGTTAATTTTAATAATAATAATAATAAAATTTTATTAGTAAAATAAAAATACATTAAATTAAAAGAAGAAAAAAATACATCAATTTTGAGTTGATGTATCAGTAGCATTTGAACAATATTTCTTAATATGATGAGAGATCCGACATAATCTACATTTTCATGAGACGGTAAATCCAAGAGAAGAACCATCGACTGATCATTTTATTGTAAACTTTTTTTACAATTGGTTGATATCTTCTAAGAGATAGAGTCCTAAAAAAATGTGGATTATGTCGAATTTCTGTTCAAACGCAGCTAACATATGTATTCAAAATTGATGTATTTTTTATTTTAAAATTATTATTATTAAAATTATTATGATTAAAATTATCATTATTAAAATTATTATTATTTATTAATGTATTTTATTTTACTGACAGTATTTTGATTTTTTAGTTATTTATAATTTATTAAATAATAATTAAT
>JBBPBR010000005.1:53957845-53975455 GCA_037974775.1 Cicer pinnatifidum | reverse complement strand
ATTTTGATTTGAGAATTTATTTATATAAAATAGAATTAATATAAAAGTATACATAAGAAATAAGAAAAACTTAATATATATATTTTTTAAATATTGAGAATTAATATGAAATCCACATGTGGCATAAAAAACATTGCTTTATATATGGACTACTGATCTTCTTCGATTTAAAGATCAGTTCTCTAAGTTGATTGTAACAAATTAATGACTTATCTTAAAGATCAATTATCTAAGTTGATTGAAACAGTTTTATGACTTATCTTTATTTGATTTAATGGTAGGTTTTTCGATCCAAGTTGCATGTACTATTGGTACATCTAGTCAAGTTCAAACAAATGATCGATTATTTAGTCTAAGTTGTCCATAATACTTACACGATAATAACTGAATTATAATATAACTATAATTCATAAAAGTTTTTGTATCTAACCAAAATCTTCTATGGTCTTTAGTATAAAATAGTGAATATGTGATATAAGGTTGATTTGGTAGCTGAATGAATGAGCTAAGGAGAAGAGTGCTAAAAAGATAATGAATTCGATTCTCACTTTTAGCATAATTAGTAATTACTAACATAACATTGACTATTTCAAAAAAATATAGTTAGTGAACACCAATTCACATCATGATACGAGAAATTTTTCGTGGTTACAAATATTCAAGACCATATAAGATTTTGATTCTATTAGGAAGATTTCATGTATCATAGTGCGAAACAGAGTTCACTTATTGTTCAATACTAAAGACCACAAAAGATTTCATGTATCATAATGAAAATTAGAGTTCTTTTATCCTCATTTAAGTATTATAGACAACTTATATCAAATAATTGATCGTTCGGTTGAACTTCACTATTGGATCGAATATGATTGGTCGTACAAGTGTTATAAATAACTCAGATCAGGGATCTTACCTTTAGATTGAACAAGATTAATTGTGTGAGTTGTAGAGACGACTTAGATCAAAGAATCAACAATTGAGTCAAAGTGGATTAGTCGTGTGAACGTTACAGAAATTGTAGATCAAATAACTAATTATTGGATCAAATTGGATTATTCGTATGAGCAATACAAACTATTAAGTGAAGTAACAATGTCAATTATAAGGAAGGGAGTTTGAATTATAATTGCCCCCTTTTTAAAAAATCCTGTTTAAAAACTGAAATGTTTAACTCAAAATTGATCTTAGTTACAAAAGAAGAACGTTATTGGTTAGTAGAAAAACAATAATATCAATTTATCAGTATAAAAACTAATTGTAAGACAAATAATAAATAGAGATAGGGATAGAGATATCACACAAGCATATATCCTGCTTCAACCAACACGGGTTACGTTTAGTCCTCACAGATGTGGGATTTTCCACTAAGTGGTTAAAGCAAGAACGTTCTTGATTTTCACACAGTTTACCTTACCCTATTTCAGAAAAGATTTTACAAGTTGCCTTTTAAATTATAAAATAATTTTTCACACTACTCAAACTATGTTAACAATATAGCCTTGAGTTACAAAGTAACGATTTTGAGAATATTAGAATATGGGTATTACTTAACTCTTGTTTGAGAAATAGATTCTATATTTTATAACTCAATAATCATTGATTCTAATATCACACTAAGAATTGAAACTGCAACTTAGAATGATTTTGAGAAACTCGAGTATGATTGAAAAGTGATGTTTTACTTGTCACTTTAAGTTCTAATTTGTTCTTTATTTTGAAAATTTATTTATAGGCTTCAAGAGAACTTATGACAGCTCATTTAACCGTTGAAAGTAGGCCAGTTGTCATGAGTATGTGAATGGATAAGATCAGTCATAAAGCAAGATTGTTCTTGTCGAAACCACGAATGCTCTTGAGATCCAAGAACATTATTTGAATTAGTCTAAGATGAGTTAACTTATATTTGTGATCTTGATAGTTGTCTGAAAAGAATACTAGCTTTGAATCACGTATGCAGGTTTGTTTGAAGGTACAACATCATTATCCTTTACAGCATGTCAGTTGTACTTGCACTTGGTTGACATGAAGAATGATCTTGCTTTATGCATTTTATGAAGCAAGGTGTTGATCTTTCGAATTCTGGAATAATTCTTGCTTAGATTGATTCTTGTATATTTCTGATGAAGATATGAAACGGATAACACTTCATTGATCTAATCTTTTACTTAGAAATTTGATCATTCTTATTTATCGCAGATGTGGATAACATTTTTTGTTTTCTAGAAATCTGTCAAGAACGTTATTCATTTTACCGATTTTGCTTTCTTGATTTTTATAAGATCTGCTTTGTAATGCTTAGTACCTATCTTGTTTTAACACACTCAAATACACATGTTGAGTACCAAAACACTTAGAATCGTAATTAGAAGTCTTAATTAAACTTTTGTTTAATTATCATCAAAACATTAATTTGAGATTTTATCTCAACAATCTCCCCTTTTTTTTTATGATGAGAAAACATGTTAATTTAGATTTTAATTTTGATTCTAATAATAATTCAAATAGATTTTTAGTAAAAACTCCTCCTCAATATGTGCTAATCATTTGAACCAATAATAATTTTTTATTGATATACCAATAAAGTTCTAGATCATTACAAGGTGGTTCAAAACAAAAAAATACAAAAGTAGTCATACAGAAAGAACTTTTGATTCTTAATTAAAATCTAAATAACTTTCCCCCCTTTGTCATGGAAAAAAGGAATGAGAGTTAAACTAAAGCTAAATCAGAAAGATAATCAAGGTGAAGACCCCTTAGATGATGGAGAAAGGGACATCTGAAAAAGTTGGAGGAGGATTAGGCATTGGAGGCTCAAGTCCGAGCTTGCGAGCAAGCTGGGTAGCCATCCAGTCCCTCAGAATAGCTTGCTCTTTGTTCTGATGAGCTTGCCTATCTATGATGGCTTGAAGGACAAAAAAGATTTTGAGGATTCCCTTATATGTTTTACATGTTTCCCTTTCCATTTTGGTCATTTTAGAAGAACGTTGTTCATCATTAATTGGATTAGTGAGATGAGTATTTTGGGATGAAGCAGTAGTGGTACAAAAGGTGGATATGGTGGCAAGTGAAGTATTAATGTGAGGAAGATAGTTGGTAGGTGCAGAATGATGAGGCACACATGGGTCAACTATGTCCGAATTTGGAATAATAAATATTGGCTTATTCCAAATGTGGGGGAAATTGTTTTTTGTGGTGACAAAAATGTTGGTGACATCAAATATGTGTGTTGAATTTTAAGTGGATGACATAAATTACCTTGAAAGGATGAATTGATGAAAGGTGGAAGTGTATAAGTTGTAGGAGATACTTGATCAATGATATGATTCAAATTTTGTGGAGCTTTAGGAAACAAAGAACATTCTTCAGCATGTTGGGAAGGAGAATAACGTTCTTGAGGTGAGCACTGGTCAGTATTGACGTTGTCTGCAGAGATGCGTGCAAACATTTTCCTTTTAGTGGTTGATGAATTGAAGGTAGATTTCGGTGAGGGTGGGATGACGGGAATTTGTTTCATATGGGATATGTTTTTCGATGAGAATTTTGAGATCTTAATATTGAAAATTTCAGCCAATAAAGGAATATGAAAATGCCTGAAAATTTTGGAGAAAATCATACCATATGGAACAATGTATTCTCTTATAATCCTTGTGAATTACAACAATCATGTGTTGGATTATCATGTGGGGCATATTCAGCTTCTTGCAATGAAGAATATGATAAATGACTAGTGTGTCATTATCATAGACAAATTTGTGGCTGTCACAATAAAGAAGGATGAAATGTTGACTTATTCTGTTGAAAATATTTGGAAGTGGTTTTAAGTCTGCTGAGAAAAACTCCGTAGACCCATCAATAAACAGTTCTTGAAACACTTCTTCTTTGGTAGTGTTCAAGGCTGTGTACTAGTCTTTTCTAAGAATTGTTGGTCCTTCATATGGTAGTTTAAGAATTTCTGCCATAATTAAGGGTTCTAGATGTATTTCAATAACTTTTAATGTTGAGACAATGAGGGATTTATTTGCAAATACTTCAGCTTTGTAGTAAAATGCTCGAGTGACCTCAGGATAATAACAGTAAGATATTTTAAGGAAATCAGTCCATCCAAGTGCATCAGTGTGATGTTAAATGGAAATTCCTTCAACTTGTAGGTTTTCAAAACTAAAACATCGACCAATGCCAATAGGTCATTGAGCCCACTTTTCAGTATAGAGTTTTTGAGTATTTTAAGGAATCAAGGGTGGAATAAGGATTTTGGAAAAAGAAGGTTTGGTGGAGGGTTTTGTGGTTGCTGGTTTGAAAGTTTTTGTCGGTTTTGGGTTTGGAGTTTTGAGTGGAGAACGTTCTTGAGTTAGGAGTTTGGATGAAGAACATTCTTGAGTTGAACTTTTCTTTGTTAATTTTTTTGGGTTTTTTAAAGGCTAAAAACTAAGAGAGTGTTGAAGGCCGGTTGGATTTAGGAATCGTTGGTTTAGTTTTAGGAGGTGTGGTTTTGGATGAAATCATTTTGGAGGGATATTTTGGGGATTTTGAATGAGGTTTTGGAGATTTTGAAATTTCTAGGGGTTTTGAAAAATTTGGGGATTTTGGTTTGGAGGGTTTTGATGTAGGAACAATTTGTGATTTGGGAATTTATGGTGGTGGTGAAGGTTTAGAATCAATATCAGAAATGGTATAGATTGATGTGTTTATATTTTTGGTTTTTTAAGTACCAATACCTGCCAGAACGTGCATTGATCTTCGTTTGGAAGATGAAATATTGGAACTAGTGTTGAGGGATTTATGAAGATGGGGTGGGACATGACTAATTGAAGGAAGAGGGAGTAGATACAATGGAGGAAGAATGGTTGCAAGAGGCTCCATTGTGATCAGTGGGAGACTAGATTCCGATGATGAAAACATGTAATAAGAGAATGTTCTTTCAGAAAATGAATGTGGAGGTGATGGTGAACGAACTGAAGTTGTTGAAGGATATGATGATGGTGTTGGTGAACTAAGGTTCTTGCGTGTTGTTGTTTTGGTGCGAGCCATTTAAAAAAAAAAAAGAGTTGCTAATGAAAGAGACAAGAGGATGAACTTTTTCAGAAAAAGGATGAAGTTGTTGTTTAGTGAAGAGAGATGAACGATTTTGAGTTTTTTCAGTTGATTTGTGAGTGGAGAGAGTGTCACACATGTGATTCGATAAATTGATCAGTTGAGTATTGAGAAGGAGGAAAGTGAAATGATGTGGCAGGACAAGCATGAGTAATTGTTACCTTTTGTAAAATGACAGACGTTTCAGTTGAAAAGTTGATTTTGAAATTTATTCATGATGAAGAACGAAGATCGTTCTTGAGCTGTTTGTGACAAATATGTCCAAAACGGAGAACGTTCTATGTGAAAAGATATGTTTTATAACTAAAATATTTTTTTTTTAAATTATTTGAAAATTTATTTATATAAAATAAAAAGTAAAATGGAATTAATATGAAAGCATAGATAAGAAAACTTAATATATATATATATATATATATATATATATATATATATATATATATATATATATATATATATATATATATATTGAGAATTAATATGAAATCCACATGTGGCATAATCGATTTAAAGATCGATTCTCCAAGTTGATTGTAACACTCTTATGATTTATCTTATTTGATTCGTCGGTAGGTTTTTTGATCCAAGTTGTATGTACTATTGGTACGGCTAGTTGAGTTCAAACATATGATCAACTATCTTGTCTAAGTTGTCCATAATACTCACACGATAATAGCTAAATTACAGTGTGACTATAATTCATAAAAGTTTTTGTATCTAACTAAAATATTATATGGTCTTTAGTATAAAATAGTTCATAAATATGTGATATAAGGTTGGTTTGATGACTGAGTGAATGAGCTAAGGAGCAGAGTGCTAAGAAGATTAGAAGTTCGATTATAACTCTCACCACAATAAACAACTACTAACATAACATTGACTATTTCAAAAAAAGATAGTTAGTGAACACCATTTTGCATCATGATACGATAAATTTTTTCGTGGTTACAAATATTAAAGACCACATTAGATTTTGATTCTATTAGGAAGATTTCATGTATTATAGTGCGAAACAGAGTTCACTTATTGTTCAATACTAAAGACCACAAAAGATTTCATGTATCATAATCAAAATTGGGGTTCTTTTATCCTTATTTGAGTATTATAGACAACTTATATCAAATAATTGATCGTTTGGTTAAACTTCACTATTGGATCGAATATGATTGGTCATACAAGTGCTATAAATAACTTAGATCTGAGAGCTAACCTTTAGATTGAACAAGATTAATTGTATGAGTTGTAGAGACGACTTAGATCAAATAATCAACAAATAGGTCGAAGTCGATTAGTCATACGAATGTTACGGAAACCGTAGATCAAATATTTTACTGTTGGATGGAATTGGATTATTCGTATGAGCAATACAAACTACTAGGATCTAAGAACCAATTGTTTTAGCCTCTAAAAAGAATTGTATTTTTTATCGTAATATGACCGAACTTTGCAAATACACTCTATATGTTTTTTTTTTTTGAGTTTTTGGCGTTTGAAATTTTTTATATTGAATTCGGTCGTTGTTAAAAAAACTTCTGCATTTTTTATAAAAATAGAAAATTGTAAAGTTTTATGAAATAATGTTTATAATATTTTAACTATATTGTAAAAATTATTCAATAATTGAAATGATTCACATTAGTTGATTTAATATAAGAGATTAAAATAGTTGATGAAGAAACCAAATTCTATAAAAATTAAATAAATATATAATGAGATCATTCAGTATTTATATTTAATAAAATATTATATTGTATATATAACCAATTTGTTATCTTAAAACCTAACAATTTGTGTGTAGAAGTCGCCAGATATGTCTTCCTTAATCTCAGCCACATGTGTTCGGTCCCATGGTAATTTATTTTAATTAGAATTTTTTAACCTCTGTTTTTGTTATTACTGGTAATGGGATGAACGTGAAAATAACATAATTTATTTATTAAAGTCCTTAAATAATATTTATAAATAGAGAGAAAAATAATTTACCCATAATATTTTAAAGGGCACCTTAAGCTTTACCTAACTTTCATGAATTTATTATTGGTGTTGTTTAGTCTAGGTGTTGAAATTTGAAAACGAGTGAAATAGGTGACTTGAATTGGAGTCTAACTAGATATGGAGATAAGTTTGAATTTTTTGTTTATTTTGAATTTTGAGTGTATAGATAAGTTACATTAGAAGGGCTTATGTTCTTTTGCTATATAATTTTTTAGTTTAATTAATTGGATACAAATATTTTATATATTATTGAATGGTATATATCCACTTTATTCTCTCACTTTATAATAACATATTTTTTTCAAAGCATATTAGTGAAATTCACATATTACTGGAGAATTGTGGGATTTTTTATTTGGATGTACATCACAAAATATCAAATTTAACTATCATATAATTTGTATTTATTAGACAATAATATTTCTTCAAACATCATAATGAGTTAGGTTTAATAATAGAAATTAAATTTTTACTATTTAAATTTTGATTGAGACGTGTCTACATTTATTGCTTAACAATCTTTCGAACAAAATTATCTCTCGTCAAAGGATATGTGGAGAAAAAAATATTTACAAATATGTATACAAGAGTCAATTTGATGAGTATTAAGAAGTTGTTATATCTATTTAATTTTTAAAGATTGTTACATTTTTTCATATGGACTATTGGGTATGTTTAAGATATTCAACAAAACAAAAGTAATATATTGCCGATATAATAAAACCCTTCAATCAATAACCTTATTTTGTTTTCTTAAGTTGCACGCCTTATTTGACAATACTTCAAATTTTTAGCTTAAAAGAATAATTTTAAAATTAAAATATGTAAATGTATGCTTAGTAAAATTAGCTATTGAAGTTACAAAAAAAATTATAACAAGATAAAACTTTTCTAACCATGGGTGCCCCTTATATTTCAAGAATGGTATTAACACAATTTTTTCATCACAGCTTATAACATCATGTCTATGTGAAGAAAATTATTAAATTAAAGATATATATGCTCAAGATAATTTGAGTGGAGTGTGGAGGCCTTATGCCTTGAGAAGAAACCAAAGATATCCCATGTTGGCGATTGAGAAGAGTCCTTTGAATTTTGTTTGACTAATTTGTCACCCCATGTTCCTTTTACCAACTAAAATCACCTACTGAAGTTGTTAATATATACTTATTTTACTTTCAATCTAGAAGATCTCAAAATGCATTTAGTTTTTTATGTTTTGTGTTGTGTCCCAATTTTGGTCAACTTCTTAAAAATAATTTAAAAAGTAATAATATTTATTTTTATTATAATATATTAAATTTTATGATTTGTATCTTCATAATTATTAATATAAAAAAGGAAAATATATATATATATATATATATATATAAAGAAATAAAAATAATACAACTAAAAATCAAATTACAATAAATAAACTCATTATGTCTCATCAATTTACAATGCAAATCTAATTACAGTTTTAAAAATCAAATCAAATTACAAATTAAAAATTAAGTCAAATTAATTTACAATAAAAATTAAGTCAAACTAAATCAAATCAAGTCAGCTGATCTAGCATGTTTTGTCTTTGTTTTGTTCTCTATTGCTGCCCTTCTTCACTGTCAAACCTTGCTCTACTGATGTTGACGGCTATTGATGCACAAGTCATGCTCATCAATACATTTGTTCCTCTTGTAACTAATTAGAGAAACAAAAAGATGATTTTTATAAGTCTTGTACATATTATACATAGCAAAGAGACAAACTTTTGAGTTTAAAAAAAATCTAAATGACAAATTAAAGCTGCAAATGAAAAAAGCTCAGCAAATAACCATAACTAGATAAAAATAAATAGTCTAAAACCGTGAATGCATGAGATGTGCAGAAAAATTCAGATTATGAACAAGGAAGTGAAACATCAAACAAGAAATTAAAAACAGAGCAAGAAAGCAACCAAATAATTTTAAAAAAAAAATTATAAATACATCTGCATTTATTTACAAAGAGAGGAAGAAATTCGGCTGATAAAAAAAACACATCTAAAAATCAGAGTTTTATTTTTTGAAAAAAAGAGAAGAAACGAAAAGAGAAACTTTTTTAAAGAGGGAGGGTTTGTTTTGTTTTGTAATGAATGGGGCTGTTTTGGAACCATGCTTAGCTCTTTGGAAATACAACTATTTACACATATAGCTAATGAAAGCATGTGTGGCCACGTTGTGAGGTGCCATGATCATATTCTTGCACGAGTGCTAGTTGATAACGATTTATCGTTAAATGTCATGCTGAAATCAATACTATCAAAACTATTTGTTGATGGGGCTTGCTTTAAGTCAAGTGCTATGATGGTGAAAGCGTTTGATAGATCCAGAAGACAAGTTGTTGGTGAGATTGACCTATCGATTCAAATTGGACCTTATAACTTTGGAATAACCTTCCAAATGATGGATATTAAGCCGGCGTACAGTTGCCTTTTAGGGGGACCTTAGATTCACGCTGGTGGAGCAGTGACATCTACTCTCCATCAAAAGCTAAAATGTACAATGAAGAATAAGTTGGTGATGATATCTAGGGAAGAAGATATGATAGTGAGTCATCTATCTTCTACGGGCTACATTGAAGACAAATAGAAAGCTATAGGGACTTCCTTCCAAGCATTAGAAATCGTCAATGTTGTGTTCATGGGTGAAGGATTTAAGTTAAAGGAACCAAAACTATTTACCACATCATTGAAGTCTACAAAATCCATGTTGGAAAGATGAGCTTTTGTTAAATTTGGGAAATTGATAGAAATACTAGAAAATAAGGATAGGTACGGGTTGGGATATGTACCTACCAAAGTTGATCAATAGAATATTGTGAAGGAAAAAAGAGAAAGCAGAATAACTCTTTGGGAAAATCGGGTACCAAATCCACAAAATAATCTTATTTGTGACATTCACCAAACCTTTCAAAGCGCCAAAATAATATATGTTGATCATATGGCTGTTGTGAAACAAGATCATGTTGACGATGATACCCTCAAATTGGTGTACCCTTGTCCTCCAAACATCAGTCTCAACAATTCGAAGATCATCGAGTTTCCTGTGTTTGTTAATTCATGTTCAAAGTAATTATGTATTTTAACTCCTTTTGCTATGCCCAAGGCTATAAGAATAACTAATTAGGGCACATGTATTTCAATTTCGTACTTATTATCAATAAATGCATTTTGAGTTCTCCAACTGTTTTTGTTTTTTTGGCAAGCTTTATTCATATTTTCTTTTTTCTATTTTCTTCTTAATTTAAATAATGCAGAGTCGAAAATAAATATGTTGACAATAACAACGCTAGAACCCATTCTAATAATTTTGAAATGTCAATTAATCAAGCTGATGAAGATTATGAAGACGATTGTGAGTCTCCCCTAGAACTAGAAAGGCTAATGGAATATGAAGCTAAGATAATTCAGTTGTATCAAGAACCTGTTGAGGCGATCAATTTAGGGACTGAATGTGATAATAAAGAAATTAAAATTGGTATGTCTATGAAAGAAAGTGAACTAGAAAAGTTAATTAAACTTTTATCACATTCATCAGGATTTTTAAAATTGTAGGTATGCGAGGTTTGGCTTTAAAATTGGTTCATCTTATCCTTACAAGGATATTTAGTCGTGTAGGTCTGTGATACATTGCACTTTGGTAAATCGTATTGAGCGGTAAAAAAGATTGAATATAGTTAAAAGGGTAAAATTGTATTTTCATGTTAATTGGGGGTGAGAGGTTTAGATGTGGGGGTGCACGGTAGAATCCCCATTAAGATTAATATTTTCATGTTTATTTTATTTAAATTGATAGATTAACTTTTATTTAATCCAAATATATTTAATCTATAACTTTAGATATTACGGATCCGAAAATACATGTATTATGGCCACTTGAGTTTTGTCAAATTTGTAGGCTTATTTGCAAATTCATCTTTTTGATTTTTGACTACTTTGTATTTGTGTTGGTTTGTATTATATGAACGAATATTATTTTTAGTACAAAAAGATTAATATTTTTAAAATTTAAAAATATTCATATTGAACTCTTTACGTGGAAATTCCCCATTATAAGATAAGAATTGTTACAACTAAGATAAGTTAAGAGCATTTATGACATGATATATTTTACGTTTGAAGTTTAAATGCATTAAATAAGGGTTTACAAAGGATCAATCTAAACTCCAAACATGAAGAATTTAACTTAAATATATTGTTTTTATATTAGAGGAATTGACTTATATAGATAATACCAATTAAAGATAAATAATTTATAAAAACAAGTCATAAAGGGAGGAATAATTTGGGACAAGGGAGTATAATATAAAACAGTGAGAGTGAGGGATAAAAGAAATTAAAAGAGAACACAAAATGTCAAAACTTGCAACTGTCGTCACCTTGGTTCTTCTATTAAGCTTTACTTTAATCTATGCTTCTCGTCCTAACATTGGACTCAACGATGTACACAAGGTATATTTTTTCTTTCTCAATTTTCATCTATTCGAGTTAGTGAGTTTTTACTTATATTGGTGGAGACACAAAAAATCCAAATACTTTTTTTTTACCGTATCGTTTATTATTTTGGTGACTTGATAATTGATTTGGATTATTGAGAATTCTTATGTTTCAATTGAAGGATGTTGTGGCTAGCAAAGAATCATCAAATGTAGATTTGGTTGAGGAGAGTTGTGAAGGAGGGAAGGGAGAAGAAGAATGTTTGGTAAGAAAGACACTTGAGGCACATCTCGATTATATCTACACTAATTTGTCCATACCCAACCCTAACCCAAAACATTGATATTGGAATTATTTTTAAAACAATTGTTTGTTAAATAAAAATAAAAATATATATTATTGGTTCACATATGTTTTGGTTTGATTTCTCTTGCTTGAATGAAATGAATTTAGTTTTGCTACGTTCTTGATATGGTTCTTTGTGCCAATTTTTGAATTTTGTTGGTGAAAATGCAGAAATATTTGAACAATAATGTTGATGATGAATATCGAAATTAGAGAATTTTAGATGATCTTAATTATATTAAATTTTAAATTTGTCTCAACTAATTAGAGATAAATGGAATGAATAGTAGAAAAATTCATAATATTTTGAATTTTTTTAATGTAATTTACTAATTTTATATTGAAAACCAATTAGAATCAATTTTTTATTTATCATTATTTACCATTTAACAACTAAGATTTGACCTTAGTCTTGGGGAGTTCCTTTGATTATGGGGATTTTTCCTACTTCCAATTAAAAATGTTTTAGTAATCACACTATTTTTTCCACAAACATTATTCAACCGACAATTAGCAATTACTTTTCAACAAAATCAAGATTACGACCATTTAATTTTTTATGCGTACTTAACAATGAGGAAACTCCTAGTCAAGATGTTGAAATTAATTAAATAGATTATTACAATGATTATTCAAATTAAGGGCTTAAGTGATTGGATTGAGTCCAATCATGAATTACCCTAATTTTTATTTCCGTTTGGTTTTTCTCCTATCGAAATCTAATCAATATATAAGTCCATCATAATTAAGTTTCAATTTAAACCGTTAAATTGAGAACTGAAAGTTCTACTACATATGTGAAGAAGAAGGACCATTTCAATTTCAATAGTAATGAACATGTCATTTCAATAACGTTTGAAGTTTGAATTATTGTTATTTTCACAAATAAATGAAATTCAAACTTGTACGAAAACTATACTAACTGAGCAATTTCTTAAGCAACATAACTATAACTGAGTCAGAAGTATAGTGGAATTTTTTTAGCGAATGACTAAACATTTATTATTAACTTATCAAAAAAGAGAAACGAAGGAATCAACCCTCCTCTTCATGATTTTAAATACATAGTTAATTAATTGGACTTTTCTTTTCAAACATTTCAGTAACCAACCAGATAATGTTTTATATGTAGTTTTTTCGTGTTTTATTAAATATCTCTAGTAACGTAGTGTTGAATAATTGAATTAGTAGTTAGTTTTTGCAACTCACTCAGGTTGACTTCGGTTAAAATATTAGTCCATCTATGATAAAATATTAACAAAGATATAATTGATAAATAGATGTATAAACAAAGATATAATTGATAAATAGATGTATGTAATAAAAAATTAAGTTCAAAATATATTAATTTTTTATTATTTTATTTTATATTTTATTACATAATAGTAACCGAAAATGTGTTGGAAATTCATATGCGAATTATTATTTTACTCCAAATTGTATGAGAGTTTATTTTTTAAGCACAATTAGTATAAATTTTTTTACACATTCGAAAAAATAATGATTAATTATATAAATAATTTTATAAATAGTTATGACAAATTTAAATATTGTCAATAATTTAATTATTGTAATTGATTGATATTATAAAACTTTTTTTTATATTGATAATGTATATAAATTAGAATTTTTAATTAGAATTATTGAAGGAAATCCAACTAACTATTTAGATGTAATGAGTTTTTATACCGAAATTTTTTCTAGAAGTGGAGTCATACGTGTTATGTTAGTTGGTAAGAGGATATATTGTAATCATATTCAACTCCATTGATTATTAGTCTTTGCATAAAATATCATATTTACACACAAAGGTCACTCGTTTAGCATGGGTTCTATTATTATCTTCTAATAGAAGCTTCTTGAATTGGGCCACACTCAATAGCAGCCCATTGGGTCACATCAAATAGTGTTAAAAGGTCCTTATAAGACTCAATTTGAATAAATCAAAAAATTGTTCTCATTAAATTATTTTGTTTAGTCAAAACAATGGGACCACAAGCTGCCAATTTTTGAGTCTCCATATCTTTCACCCTTTTAGTTTCTTTTCAAAACAATATTTGCTTCTTCTTCTAAACAGAATCTTCAAAACATTAACATTAGTCCACATTCTAGCTTCCAGAATTCCATGTTCATCTTGTTTTTCACCACATTTTTTCACTAATTAAACAGGAAATGATGTGTGATTTTATATGAATGACATGATTGAACATGATTTTTATATGAAAGACTAATTAAATTGGACAAAAAAAAAAATTTCATAAACATATGAACATAATTGACTATATATGAAACTATGAACAAATATCTATTTATTTTTATCATTGTATTGTAGTAGCAAGCATACAATTAGAAATCAAAATACTAGTAGAATAATTGACACTACACATTTTCAAAAACTCAGATGACATCTGTTTCAAAACAGGATTACAACCACTCTGAATCACCAACAACAATTTTGATGCCAATCCAGCTTCCACAGCTTTTGAAGCACATTCTTCAGGTGCAAGCTTATAAATAGCCCATAATATTGACAATGCAAATTGAGTACAATTTTCTGATACTCTCATCAACATCTTAACCACATTAGGAATTATATTTGGACATTCTTTCAAAGCCAACTTCCCTTCTTCAATTGTTGACAACATTTCTAATATATAAAGTGCTATTTCCAAACACTCATTATTCAAATTTGGTAACACCTCAATCAATTGAGGAATTGCTCCAATACTTATCAAATAAATTCTAACTTTTTCATGACAACATAAAACAAGTTTAACTAATTTGAGTCCAATTAATATTCCATTTGGGTTTTTCTTATCTCTCACTAATCTTAATAATCCAACCAAAAGACTCAAACTTGACACAATTTCAATCTTATTAGTGTCATTTTTTTCCATCAACAAAACTTCAATCAACTTAGCACAATTCATCTTTGTTTCAATAGTTCCTTCATTCATAATATCAACTATCAATGAAACTTTACCTGGATGCATAAGATTTCTCTTCAATTCTGAACTCAAATCCAAATTCACAATTATTCCAATAGCTTCACAACCAACAACATGTGAAGTAAAAGGACCTAACAAAGAAGAAACCAAACCAACACCACCATTTTCCAACATTGTTGTCCTTGCACAAACATGAGCAACAACA
This sequence comes from Cicer pinnatifidum, assembly GCA_037974775.1. NCBI lineage: Eukaryota > Viridiplantae > Streptophyta > Magnoliopsida > Fabales > Fabaceae > Cicer > Cicer pinnatifidum. The sequence continues at coordinate 53,960,415 of JBBPBR010000005.1, read as the reverse complement.
AGTTTTCTAAGATCCTTAAGAACTTTAACTCTATTTTGACCCTTTACCTTTTTAAGTGTCTCCAAATGTTCCAAAACACTTCCTTGAACATCTTCAAGCTTCTTCTTCATTGCAAAGTACTTGTTTGAGAACCATGTGAAGATTAAGTGTCTAAGTGTGTTGTTGGGTGTGATTGAATCATCCCATAAAACTTGCATTGTTGTTGGACATGTTTTGTGACCAAGTGACAACCATTTAAGGATGTTTGATTTGTCATAGGTTTGACCAGTACAAAGGGTCACAGGTTGTTGCATTGGTTCAAGTGAAATTGGACATATAAACACTGAAGGAACATCAATTGATGAATCATGAAGCTCTAAAATCATCATTTTTAGATCCAATTTTTCAGTGTCTAAACAACTAAAAGCACAACCTTTGAAATCAGTTTCTTGACCCATCAAAAAATTAATCTTTATATCCTCATACAATGGCATTGTTGCATACCCTTTAAAGAGGAAACTCTAAAGATTGAAGAAAAACAAAAGATTGTAATAAACAAAATTTGGGTTTGAAAGTGTGTAAGGATAAGAAGCGTGTGGGGAAGAAAAAGGAAGGTTGAAAGAAAGAAAATGCTGTCAAAGGGACAAACTTTTTTTGCTTTTGCTTTTTTCCATTAATTATTTCTTTTTCTATGGTCAAAAAGTGTTACCTTGATTATTATTATTCATCATCAATGACATGATTGAGTCTTCACTAACACCAAAGCATTCTTCCTCTTCAAGCTCTTCAAAAAGTAAGATATCATCAATCCAAGATTACCCACATGAATGAACTAAACAACATTAAAACAAAAAGTTTCATTTTAATGAGAGATTGAAGAACAAAATGACTCATAAAATAAATGATAAAAGAAAGCTTGAGCTTACATTGTGCATTTGTTCTCATCTTGGGTAACAATGTTTTGTTTTTCATACTATTTATGTAGAGTAATTAATTTATCTTTTTTTTAAAAAAAAAATAATTATTAATTTATCTAAATAAAATATAACTTATTTGTTATAATTTATTTTTAAATATAATTATTTTTAAGATTTTATCCCTTCCTTATAATTTTTTTTAAAATATCTAAAAATTATTTAAAATAATTTTTTTTAAGTAGATTCATGTAATTTTTTTACTACTATTATTTTAAAATAAATAATTATCATTAGACTAAACTAATAAAAAAAATAACTTCTATATTTTAAAATCATTAACAAATCATCTCTAAATAATAAAATACTAAATTTAATTCTTTTTTAATAATTAATATCACGCGAACTCTCATTAAAATTAAAGAAGTAATTTCAAATAAATTACTGTTTATTTAAATATATATATATATATATATATATATATATATTTCTTGTGTTCTTAAATAAAAACAAAAATAAATTAAAGATAATGTATTAAATCTAATTACCAAATATAAAGTACTAAATAAATATAATCATTCACTAATTAAATATGCAAGTTTTTTTATTAACATAAATTTTGCAATAAAGTAAGAATATAAATCTGTTATATATTGTTAATACACTTAAAATTAGTTTATATTAAATAATTAAAACAAAAAAATTAATGATTTATTTTTAGATTGTGAGAAAGCATGGGTTCACCGTTCACGTTTGAGCAGTGTAACTTTTTCTTCTCACGTGCAGTCAGTGGCACAATGCGCAAGGTATGTAGTTCAATTTTTATCATTATTTTAGTTCTTAAACAGTGTTAATTTGCTCTTAAATTTAATAAGAAACTAAATTAATTATTATATCATCAAAATGTCAGTTAAATCAATTTTTAATAATATAAATTATAGTAATAAGAAATTATTTTTTTTTAAATTTTAATGATAATAAATTATGTTTTTTATATTTAAAATTAATTAAAATATTTAATTATAGTTTAAAGAGTTAAAATGATTATTTATGTGGTAAAAATAAAAATAAAAAAGAAGTTTGATTCCCTCTATCCATTTATGAGTATGAAGTGTGGGACCCAATAGGGGACAATCTTGAATTTGACGAGGCAACCTGGGACAGATAGTCAAAAAGGTAAATAGATGCCACCAACCACAAAATTCAATTACTGGTCCAACAACACAAACAGGGAATCATTTCAATTTCAAATATCCTCTCTCATCTCTCTCATCGGGATGCTAATTGCTAACTATAAAGTTTTGAATTCTCTAATTTGGTTTCCTAACTTTTCCTAATTTTTCTCTATATATTTCTACATTTTTCTTTTTCTCATAATTTTCTCTCCATCATAAATATGACAGTCTCTTATTTTATCACAAAATTTATCTAAAATTACTCTACCTTTAACAATTCAAAGATAGACAATCCAAATCCATATTATTCTCTCCACATTTATTTTATCATTTCAAACATATTACAAAAATATATAAATTAAACAAAATATTACTTTCAAGTGTTCATGTATTATTAAAATATGCTAAAAATTATATTTTCAACAATTTAAAAATTATTATTTTTAATATAAATATTTTTTAAAACTTTATTTTTTAACAAATATTTTAATGATACTTATTA